>BQNB010021579.1:3558-58469 GCA_026074375.1 Tanacetum coccineum
ATCATTGACTCTGCTTATAGACCATTCTTACTATATGTTTTATATTTTATTATATTATATGTATTTTAAGGTATAGTCTGAGCGGATCAATAGCCTATTTTTTCTTTAGCACGCCAAACACTCGTTCCACATCTTTTCTTGCTGCTTCATGCGCTTGCTTATATCTTATTCGCTTCACATCATTTGACCCTGGCTGCGAAATAGACTTCATAAGCACAGCCCATTTTAGATATATCCCGTCAGTAAGATAATATCCTCATTTATAAGTCACGTCGTTAGCCACAAATGGAACCTCTGGTGCTTTTCCTACTTTAAGATCATTTCAAACAAGGGATTAACGTAAAACGTTAACGTCATTGTTCGAACCTGCAACACCAAAGAAGACGTGCCAAATTCATAAATCTTGTGAGGCAACCGCTTCTAACAAAATGAATGGCTCTGACCCGGAATCACCCCTACTGAATTGAGCACGATATGCTTGTGGACATTGAGCCCACGGCCATTTTGTACAGTCTATGCTGCCTATCATACCAGGAAACCCATGTTTGTTCTCGTGAAAAGCGTAGAGTTTTTCGACGTTAGTTTGCGTAGGCCTTCACAAATACTCCTCGCCATATAACTCTATAACCCCATTACAGAAATGCATTAAACAATCACGAGAAGTTTTTTCACCGATTTGTAAATATTCGTCTAGAGAATCTGGAACAGCAGCGTATGCTAGTTGGCGAATCGCGGAGGTACACTTCACTAAAGCAGAGATGCCAGCTTTTCCAACAACATCACACCCTTCTTGAAAATAAGGGTAGTTAGCAGACAAATCTCGAACAATGCGGGTGAACAGAGATCGGTTCATTCGGAATCGATTACGAAATAAATAGGCGTTGTAAAATGGTTTTTTTTAGCAAAGTAAGCTAGCATTAGACGGCCATGAGCATCGTAACGATCTCTAGGCATATAGCTTCGTTGGTATTTTTGGATTGTAAGAGTAGATGCTTGAATAACCAAAGCAACGTCTATTAAAAAACCGAAGAGTAAACTATTCACTTCCGTTTCATCATCCGTATCATTGAAAAATAAACACTCGGAATTAATTTGAGACATATTGTTTGTAGTGTGTGTTTTTGATAAAAAGTGTATATGTGTGTGAAAATAGGAAAGAAAATGTTGGGTTTTATAGAAAATAAAGGGATAACTTTTTTTTTTATAGAAAACGGCTTCATTTATTCGGTCTTCTACACGACTCAAACAATTGCAAAGGTTAGGGGGGACTAGTCTAGTTCGGTCGAGGTTATGGGACGACCGACTTTAGTTGCTTTCACATGAGACTACCGACCGAAGGTCGACCTTACCATTGCAAAACACAAATTTTAGTGTAGATGATCTTTTGTTTAACTGCTACACATAAATTCATTTAAAGATGGGACGATTATTGTAGCTTGATTGAGATTAAGTATCATATCGAATCATATACAGTGATTCTTTTTATATATGACAGAATAAAAGAATTATTAGCATCACAATTCAAAGCATCTACAGTATTATTATAGTTATATATATAATCATTACAATTGAAAAAATTACTGTAGGTTTTAAGCAATGTAGCTACAGTGCTACAGTGCTGGGCCGGCCCAATAATTTTTTTTTTTTTTTGTTGGCACAAAATAGGGGAAAAAAATGTTACAAAAGTACCGACGCATTCAGATAAAAAAATACCCGCGGTAACATTTCCGAATTGACTTAAACACTGTCATTTTACACGATGAGACCAAAAAAATAAATTCGCAAAAAAAATAAAAAATAATAAAATAATAAAAAAATAAAATTTTAACTCAAAAATTAACCCGCACTATTAAACATGAGACCGAAAAAATAAACCCGCACAAAATACAATTCTCATTTAAAGCCCATGTTCCCATAAAATTATATTAAAAAAAATCCCGTATAGCTAAAAAAAGAAATCTTTAAACATAAGCCCCACACATAAGCCCATATAAAAAAAAACAAACTATTAAACATGAGGCCGAAAAAATAAAACCGCACAAAATAAAAAAAATTAAAATAATAACGCCTCGCGTAGAATAAAACGACGTAGTTTTGTTCTACACGCTACAGTGCTCGGCCCTTTGGGCTCCCAACTTGGGCCAACCCATTTGGTTTTTTTTTTTTTTTTTTTTTTTTTTTTTTTGTAGGCAATGTAAAAAAAACCGCTCGGCACAAAATAGAAAAAAAAAATTACAAAAATATTGACTTATTAAAATAAAAAAATACCAAAACCCGCACAAATAAAAAATAGAAAAGAATAAAAATAAAATTTTAACGCAAAAATTAACCCGCACTATTAAACATGAGACCGAAAAAATAAACCCACACAGAATACAATAAAAAAACGCCATGTTCCTATAAAATTATATTAAAAAAAAACCCGCATAGCCAAAAAAAGAAACTTTTAAACATGAGCCCCTCACATAAGCTCATATAAGAAAAGAAAAAACTATTAAACATGAGGCCGAAAAAATAAAACCACACAAAATAAAAAAAATAAAAAATAATAATGCCTCGCAACTACGCGAAAAAAATTAACGACCCGCAGCAACGCGCGGGTAATCATGCTTGTAATACACATAACAAAAGTGAAACGCCGTCGTTTTTGACGGCTTGGTACAGTAATATGAACAGTACCCGGCCCACTGGGCTCGGGTACTGTTCATCGGCCCAAAAAAAAAAAACTTTATAATCCCGCTCTCCTTCTTTGGCCAAAAATAAGAAAAAAAAAATTACGGGACGTACTCTCATTTTTAACTATTTACGGCTTTCTATCGGCCTGGGCCAAAAAAAAAAAACGCGCGATTGCCATTTAATATAAGAACAAAAGAAACTATCAAACATGAGACCGAAAAAATAAACCCGCACAAAATAATATGAAAAAAAAATTGCTCATTTTACTACGTCGTTTTTGACTTGCTGCTACAGTAAAATGAACAGTACCCGACCCACTCGGCTCGGTTACTGTTCATCGGCCCGGAAAAAAAAAAAAAAAAACTTTATAATCCCGCTCCCCTTCTTTGGCCAAAAATAAGAAGAAAAAAAAATTACGGGACGTACTCTCATTATATACATACACATTACAAAAAAATATGTTCGGCACAAAAGTAATACGACGTCGTTTTTACGTCGTGCTACAGTATATATGAACAGTGTTCGGCCCAATGGGCTCCCAGTTTGGGCCGGCCCACTTTTTTTTTTAATCGTCGTGCTACAGTAATATGAACAGTGCTCGGCCCAATGGGCTCACAGTTTGGGCCGGCCCACTTTTTTTTATTTTTAAATACGCAATACAAAAAAAAAATACTCGACACAAAATAAAAAAAAGAAAATTACAAAAGTACTGACTTATATAAAAAAAACCACTATTAAACATAAGACCAAAAAAATAAACCCGCACAAAATAATATTAAAAAAAATTTTGTTCGGCACAAAAGTGATACGACTGTCGTTTTTTACGTCATGCTACAGTAATATGGCCACTTTTTTTTATAAATACGCAATATAAAAAAAAAATACTCGACACAAAATAAAAAAAGAAAATTACAAAAGTACTGACTTATTTAGATCAAAAAATACCCGCGCCATGAGGCCTAACACATAAGCCCATATAAAAAAAACCACTATTAAACATAAGCCCGAAAAAATAAACCCGCATAAAATAAAATAAAAAGGAAAAAACAATTAAACCCGCAACTATGCGCGAAAAATTAACGTCCTGCAGCAACGCGCGGGTAAACATGCTTGTTATTTCTTATGGAACGTCAAATCCAGTATAGATTTTGTAACTTAGGATTTTTTTTAATTCGTGATTTAGGGGCACAAGATAAGAAGTCAAAAAAATACATAAAAGTACATAGAAATCTAAAAAAAGTATATAAAAGTACACAGAGAGAGACCCACAAAATTTATGAGTCCCTATATCTTTTTCTGTAAGTCTTTGGCTTCTTATCTTGTGCTCCCAGGACAAAAGTTAGAAAAAACCTAAAAAGCCCTTATAAAAAGATGTATGTGGGTCACAGGCATGAACTTGGAGTTGAATAGGGACTGATGATCTCTTTGGTAATCTGTGTCAATAATGAGCAAAATTATAATTGAAGTCACATGAAGCATGTGTAATTTATAGCCTTTTGTCAATATCCCAAACACCAAATCTCATGGATTTTATCTTTAAAGCATGCAAGTGACACATTCTGAAGGTCTCAATTATTACTGTTTCTCTGAAATATGTCATGTTAGTTCATTGTCACTGCTTTTAATCTTTCTATTCATGATAAAGTTCTTAATACTGTTCTTGTTATACTCATGATTAACAATAAACATAAAAACATTAAGCACTCTTTATACATGACTTAAAAACCTAAAGTTAAAACATTAAGGATTAAATCCTAGAATTAACATAGACACATTTACTAAACTCGTACTCAGTGATTTATACGCGATGGTTGTTGTAGCTGCAACAGCCTAAAGTAAGCCCCATCGCTTCCTCGGCTTAGTAGTTCGCTATGGCTGCCTTGTTCCACTATTTGACCGTCTTGAACCACCCCAATATTATCAACACCTCGTATGGTTGATAATCTATGAGCCACTAGAACTGTGGTTCGACCTCTCATTAGTCTTTCAAGTGCTTCTTGAAGCACACATTCAGATTCAGCATCAAGAGCACTAGTCGCTTCATCTAGTAGGAGAATTGCTGGGTCTTTTAAAACAGCCCGAGCTATAGCAATCCTTTGTTTTTGACCACCCGAAAGCTGAACCCCTCTCTCGCCTACAGGGGTTTTATACCCTTGAGGCAAACCACTGACGAATGTATGAACATTTGCTGCGCGTGCTGCTTCTATAATTTCGGCTTCTGTTGCCCCTTCTTTCCCGTAAGCAATGTTTTCCATTATACTAGCAGCGAACAACGCGGGCTCTTGTTGGACTAATCCTATTTTGGCACGTAGGGACCGTAGATTTAACCGTCTAATATCTTTCCCATCAATCATAACTTTTCCTGCAGTGGGGTCATAAAATCGCTCAATTAGTGCGATTACTGAACTTTTCCCTGAACCACTGGGTCCCACGAGGGCTTGGCTTTGGCCTGCCCGGATTCTAAGACTAAAGTCCTTGAAGACGACAACATCCGGTCTCGACGGGTACGAAAAGTCCACATGTCGTAACTCTATCTCGCCCCGAATTTTTTCAACGGGCTCGGCATCGGGGTCGTCTGGGTCGATTCGGGTTGAGCGGTCAAGAACCGAAAAGACGGACCCAATGGCTTCACCACCTCGGATGATCTCGGGTGCCAGGCTAACTGTCTCAGCTACTGAGTTTGCTGTAATGACCAAGACTACAAACACTTTGATGACTTTGGAGAATGTGGACACACCTTTGCTAACGAGATGGGCTCCGTACCAGAGGATTAGGGCTTCGGACGCAAAGAGAGCTAGTTGGGAGATACCGAATAGAATGCCGGAGATCTGACTACGTCGAAGACTTTGCTTCTGTGGGACTCGTAGCTCATTGGAGAATAATGTGAGGATTTTGTCTTGTGCATTGAAGGCTGCAATGGTTCTAATGTTGCTTACTCCTTCACCAGCAATCATGCTTGTTTTTGCATGTGCTTTGGCTGTGTCTCCAGCAAAACCTTTGAGCGAAAGTTGCTGCAAAATGCATTTTACATAAGATTAATTAGCCACTAAGAAGTAGTTACATAATATAAACATTCTTGAGATGCTACTAATTATCTGTGGATTGAATTGTGTAGGATTACAATGTTACTAAGTGACCATTAGTACAAGTCACTTATGCTTGTCATCCGTTTAGGCATTACGATTCAACTTATATGAGTCAAGTTGTTACCTAATCAGATGCACCATGTGGTGAGTTATGTAAATCGGGTCGATCATGATCGGTTGAATCGAGTGCATGACGAGGGACTAAAACCTACCAAATGCAATTTCATTGAAACTAAAGAAAGACTTCTAACGAAAAATCTTAGGAAAAGGCGCATTTAAAAAAAACAGATAGTTTTTACTATGCACATGAGAACCACTACCTTAGGTCCGCCCCTGTGTTTAACATTGCTTAGCTGCTTATTGCTTTTTGACATAAGCTGTTAGAAATAGCCATTTTCAAATTTCTAACTGAAAACAAATTATTTCAATCCCAAAATTAGATAAGCAATCTCAAACACCCTTAGAAATGTTTATGCTGTATAAAAATGCAATACCAAACACCCATTTAAGTTGATAATCACATTATAAAAAAAGATAAAGCATAGCATAACAGTAGACATAGACGCCAGTATTCAACTTTTTACAAGTTGTGGTCCAGTCAAAATAAAAGATGCCAAGTTCTTACTTACCCTTGTTGAGAAAAAAAAACAGATGCATGGCAAGTTAAATAAAAGTATAGGCCCTTCAAGTGTAATAGACTAGAGGACAAAGGAAACAGATAGTAACTACACTACACCTATCCCTATCAGGTTATATTATATGTACCCCTTTGAAACATCATTTGTAACCTCTGGTTTTTTACGTTTTTTTTGTGGTATTTTTTTTTTTGTATTTTTATAATTTTGTATATGTTATAAAACTGTGACACGGAGAAAACGGAACGAAAAATATAACATTTAACAGGTCAAAAGTATGAAACTGTCAAAAATTACGGAACAGAAACTGATAAAAAACTGCGTTGCACTGTAAAAAAAAAATACAAAAAGAATCTTTTGTACCTTTTGACACTATTGAGTGGGCCAGGGGTACGAATAGGGATACCCATCTCTATAGTGGGCCAGGGGTACCATCTCTATATCTATAGAGATTATGCTAAAATCCGAAACACTGTTCAAAGAATTCAATACTAGTACAGTAGCTAAATATAAATAGACAAGAGCCTTTGGTGAGACCCTAAATGCAGTCCAAAAGGACACAGGAATAATGAATGGTTGGTAGATTTTATGTATAGTGAATGAATGTGCCATATGCTATTATCTGACACATTTACAATACAACCTACTATACCTTTAACATTTACAAAGTGTGAAAATGAAACAAGAATCACGGGCTTTTATAAAAAAAAAAAAAAAGTCTCTGCCAATTCACATCTAACACTGTGCTACTGATTTATCATATGGAATATGTAGTTTTTTTAGCACATATATATTCAAGGGGGATGACTATAAGTCTATAACTTACTATAGTTAATGTTGGTAACAACTTTTAATGTTTGTATTTTGTGTTAGAATATATAAAAAGTTTCGCCAACATGACTTTATCATACTTAGGTTATCCTAATCACCTCACGGGCTCACGGCGGCTGTATGCAAAAATTTTTGCTATGGATGAATTTATGATGATCATAGTTTCAAAGATAAGTATTTCACCAACTATTGAAGGAAAAGAGAGTATTCTAACGATATTCGCAACATAAAATCTTACTGTATATCGTTAACATATTTTTAGAAAGTGAATTTTGATGACTCATATATGTAACGGGTATTATTTTTGATCCTTTGTTGCGGAACTCTCACACCATTGTACCACTACTCTTACCCTCACCAAAATGGTTCGACTTTTTATACAATAAGTATGGTTATTTATCGATTTAAAAAAAAAATGGAATTGATGTGGTGGAAAATGGAAAACTAATATTGATTATAATTATCCAATTTAGTTATGTTTAAGGGCTCAAGAACCAATTTAATTGAAAAGAATAAGAAGTAGAAAGGGAATTTTTACTAAAAATTGCACGAGTCATGTATGGTTTCGTGAGAAGGATGGACAATGTTTAAAAAACCGGGTTTGTTAACTGACCGGTCGAGTAACCGGTTATCCAGGTCACCCGTTTTCAACCGGTTGAACCGCGGGTCAAACCGGGTTTTCCTTCCGAAGAAATTTACAATAATTAAGTTTACCATACATGTATAAAAACCTATATTCAATAATATTTTGTGTTAGAATATATAAAAAGTTTCGCCAACATGACTTTATCATACTTAGGTTATCCTAATCACCTCACGGGCTCACGGCGGCTGTATGCAATTTTTTTTTGCTATGGATGAATTTATGATGATCATAGTTTCAAAGATAAGTATTTCACCAACTATTGAAGGAAAAGAGAGTATTCTAACGATATTCGCAACATAAAATCTTACTGTATATCGTTAACATATTTTTAGAAAGTGAATTTTGATGACTCATATATGTAACGGGTATATATTTTGATCCTTTGTGCGACACCTCTCACACCATTGTACACAACTCTTACCCTCACCAAATGGTTCAACTTTTATACAATAAGTATGAGTTATTATCGATTTAAAAAAAAATGGAACTTGATGTGTTGGGAAAATGATAACTAATATTGATATAATTATCCAATTTAGTTAATGTTTAAGGGCTCAAGAAACAATTTAAAATGAAAAGAATAAGAAAGTAGAAAAGGGAATCTTTTACTAAAATTGCACGAGTCAGGTATGAGTTTCGGAGAAGGATGGACATATTTTACAGGAAGCACATGCAAGATACCAGAAAATGTGACACCTAAAACAAAACCATACTTGTCCTTACTGAATTTAAGATTCCATGTGACACCTAAAACAACTTCATATGACCAGACACTAGTTAAGGTAAAGTAATTAGTCTATACTTAACTTTAATTACTAGCACGCACGGGAATTAAGATTCCATTAGTTAAAAAACAAGTTTAGATAACCTGACATCATTCTTTTTATGTAAATAATTAGTTAATAATTAACTTTAGTTAGTAGCGTGTAATACATACCTGCGCAAAATGTGCTAGGACAAGAAGAGGGAAGGTTCCGAGAATGAGAAGTGAGACCCTCCATTCAACTATGAATGCAACAACAAATGAAGTGAGTAGAGATGTTATGTTTTGTAATATAACCGAGATCCTCTCGGCTATGGCAGACTTCACGTCTGCTGCATCTGTAGCTAGCCGCGCTGCTACTAAACTCGAGTTATGTTCCTCCTCGTCGAACCATCCAACTTCATTCCTCATGATTGCTGTAAAAGAAACAAGATCAGAACGTCAATGATGATTTAATTGAATTTTGAGGGGATTGAATATTATTTCGTATAGTGAAAATGTTACTTAAGGGTCAAATAATCTGTTTAATGTGTCACTTATATATGCTTAGATGAATTAGAATTTGAGACGTAGTAGAAGAAAATTACTCGAATTCGCGATCAAACAGTACAACTCAACAAGCACGTCCGACATTCCTCATGCAGACCGTTATGTTATGGCTAATTATATGATTATGATTATTATTATACGATATGATCCTGTTATAGTCTATGTTATTTGTTAAATGTGCAGGAACAGAATGAAATGAAGTAAATACCTGCAAGCATCATCCTTCTTACTCTTGTAGTGAGATTCTCACCCATAATGCTAAAGAAGTAATGTTGTATCAAATACGCTACGACAGCATATAAACCAGCTCCAACGTAGATAAAAACACATTCTTTGGTCTTGCTCTCCATTCTAGCAGGGTTACTATAGTAAAAGACCTCAATCATATTGCTCATCACGATAGCAAATGTTGGACCAATAAATCCAGAAAGAACTGATCCTACAGCGCCCATTATTGAATACGGCCACTCCGGAGCATTCATCTTCAAAAGCCGGAAAAAGTAACCACTAGGTGCTGGATTTTGCCTGCCTGTTTCAGCATTTGATATCATTTCAATACGACCGTCAGCACCAGTACTGTATTGATAACTTAGATTTCTTAAGCTTCCAGATCTAAGGCTGAGAGACTTTGTTGACAACGAGTGGCTAAGCCGTGTTGAACGTGTGCGATGAGTTGAAGGGTTTGAAAAATCACGGTTTCCAGCCATTTCTTGGAACCTAATTAATGAAGCGTAGGGTCCAGGTTTTGAAATAAGTTCTTCATGGGTCCCTGTCTCGACAACTTGTCCTTGCTGAATGACTGCTATCGAATCGACATTTCTAATGGTAGAGAGACGATGTGCAACCACAACAGTTGTCCTGCCAATCATCAACCGGTCAAGAGCTTCTTGCACAATACTTTCAGAGCCCGAATCAAGGGCACTCGTCGCCTCATCAAGGAGTAGAATCTTCGGGTCTTTCAACATCGCTCTAGCTATCGCAATTCGTTGTTTTTGACCACCAGAGAGTTGAATCCCTCTTTCCCCAACCTGAGTGTTGTAGCCATAAGGAAGAAGGGTAATAAAGCTATGAGCGTTGGCTGCTGATGTGGCAGCTTCCACTTCAGTCATGGTTGCATCGGGTTTTCCATAAAGTATGTTTTCGAGTATTGTGGTGGCGAAGAGTGCAGGTTCTTGGTTCACTAGACCAATTTGATCACGCAGCCATCGAAGCTGTAATGTCTTTATGTCAACATTATCCAACAGTATTTGGCCTACATAGAGATAAGTAGATAACAATTAGATCGATATGTACTAAACGAACATTAGCACAAGGATAAGGGTTATTTGCATAAGAGACCAATGTACATTTTCATTTTACTCTTTTCTATACATCTAAGTCATTTCAAGATGGTTTTGTTCTCTGTTTTGACCTTTTGGGTCATTTTGTAACCCGCTATCATCAACACTTTTATACATGAATTTAATATTTTCGTAGAGACTGTATTCTTTTTTTGGTAAACCGGTTTCTTAAAGTATTTTGGTTACAAAATGAACAAAATGGACAAAGACCATCTATTATCTATTAATGACTCATATGTGCAAAAAAGAAAATACAATTACTAAGACGGAACAAATTAAAAAGTGCATTCTTATTAAAATAGTTACAAAAAGATGGGAACAAGGCATTTTTTACCGTGATTAGGGTCGTAAAACCTTTCTATCAACGAAACAACTGTGCTTTTCCCCGAGCCACTGCCACCAACCACTGCGATTGTCTTTCCAGCCGGGAAGAAAATGGAAAAATCTCTAAAGATAATGACATCTGGCCGTGAAGGGTAACTAAAAGTTACTTCTTTAAAGTCGATATTTCCATTGACTTCATCTAGTAACTTCCCGTCTGCAGAGTTATTAGCTATTGTCGGTTTTTGATTGATAATTTCCATCAACTTGTATCCAGCTGATTTTCCTTTGCTAAACGCTCCAAGATTAGAAAACGACTGTCCTAAACTCCTGTCAACATTAATAAATGATGTTAGTTTATATAAAAACCCGTAAATGTCTGAAAACAACGATATAACGAAATCTTACATGCCACCAACAATGGCTGAGAAAATCGCCGTAAATGCTTTTCCACCATCAGTCTGTCCATTCCTAATAAACACGCCTGCATACCAGAAAACAAGTGCCCAAGACATACAAGCAATGCCATAAGTACATCCTAGCCCCAATCCCTTTGCCATGCCGGCCTTGTAACCAAGCTTGAGGGTATGTTGAATTGCATCTGAATATGAGTTGAGGGCCTTTGTCTCGCCAACATACGAGTACACTGTCCTAACTTGTGCAATAGCCTGTTGATACAGTAAAACATGGGTTGGGTTAGAAAACATTAACTTTAGAGAAAAAAAATTAACAGTGTAGTAAAAAAGTAAATAAAAATTTGAAAACCAAAAGTATTTTCATATATGATCAAATTAGCTGTTGAGTGATTACCACACTATGGAAACATAGGCCAAAAGTTAAGGGGTAAATGTTTAAGGACCATAAGTCCATAAAGAGGTAAAGGGTTATGATTTATCATTAAAGCGCATGCTACGTATTATATGATAACAAACAATTTCATTAAAGCGCATGCTACGTATTATATGATAACAAACAATTTCATTTACTTTAGTAGCATGGTACCCACAAAGTTAATAATCATTTTATACCAAAGGTAAGTAAAGTGGCATGAAACTTATGGTAAAAAATATATACATAAAGTGGTATAATACAAGAATAAGTATGTGAGCATTTGTCGTGATAAAAAAAACTGACCTCTTCAGCGATGATACCAGCATTGGCATATGACTCGCGGCTCTTTGAAGTGAGACCAGTGAGCGTATACGCATATAAGCCCCCAGCAAACGCGATCCCTGGGATAACCGCAATGCTGAGTAGAGCTAGCTTCCAAGCTGATACAAATCCAACCACCAATCCAGCCAAAAATGTTGACAAATAATGTATAAAGTTGCCCACCTAAAAAACAGTATAGTGAAAAGTAAGCATTTATTTTTGGACACAAACTTAAAAAACACTGCACTTGAAAGCCCATACAAGGTAATCTTCAAAGATGCTGTTTGACCAGTAAAATTTTACTCCTATGATTTACCCAACAAAAATAACAATTTCTTTCCCACGTTTTTTCAATTTTTAGTATGTTTCCTAGATATTAATTTTGAGATTGCATACAATGACAAAAAGTTGAAAATATGTCAAGTGTTAATGCAATTAACCTTCTCGCTAATGGCATCTTGAACAAGTAGAGTATCGGTTGATATACCGAAAACTATATCCCCAGTCCGTGCATCAGTATCGTAAAATCCAACGTCTTGTTTCAAAACTGCTTCTAAGTACCTCTTCCTCAATGCACTCACTTGTCGTTCTCCGGTGTACATCCAACATCCAATCTCTATTCATATCCATAATTTCCGTTTTAAAAAACGAGTTACAAATTTATAAAGGGTTAATGGCATATAATAGCAACGTACTTTCTCATTTGACCCATTATCAGATATGAACTCCAAAAAGTCTCACAATACCCATCGAACTTTATATGAACTGATCCAATATTAGCAACTTGACCAATTTTTCTTACAAAATTCACGTCATGAGACACATGTACATGTCATATCCCTTCTTTTAGAGCGTTAGGTTCCATGTCAGCCCCTAATACACACCGTTAGGTTGTATGCGTTAGTGTTAGGGTTATATGTGTTTTTATTAGGGAAGACAACCTAACGGTGTGTATTAGGGGCTGACATGGAACCTAACGCTCTAAAAGAAGTGACATGACATGTACATGTGTCACATGACGTGAATTTTGTAAGAAAAAATGGTCAAGTTGCTGATATCAGATCAGTTCATATAAAGTTCGATGGGTATTGTGATACTTTTTGGAGTTCATATCTGATAATGGCATCTGATAATGTGCTCAACTGTGAAAGTACGTTGCTATTATCTGCCATTAATCCCTAAATATAAAGACTTACAGATAACTTTTTTATAATAAACAAAAGTTGGTACCAAAGCAAAAACACCGTCTTTTTTAAAAAACCCTGTAAGAGTATAATACACTTAATCATCGATCATGACAAAAGATAAAAGTTACAATCTGACGTTTATTCGTTGCGAGTTATCTGTATGTTATTAATTATATGAATGAGTATCTTAATTCTATGTAAATCTTAAGTTCCTATGTATAGCATTTTGTAAATTAAAGCAAGTTCTGTTTACTAATTAATATCATTGATACAAACTTAGAGTGTAATAAGTACACCTTAACACCTCACCGTCAAATCAGCTTTCTCTCCAAGACTCGGTCGTGGGCAAGAACGAGTCTTGCTTTTCAACTATTGAAGACGCGTGCACTTGGGTGAGTGACACGTGCTATTTTGCCAGCACGGACCAAGACTGAGTCTTCCTTGCCTTATTACGGCTGGTCTTAGACATTGAACTAACATGTATACATTTTTTTTTAAAATATTAAAGCAAGTGTGTGTACACACTCCACAGTGCATAGAGAAATTATAAATTGCCACCATTTGTTACATATTCTCACCATAACCAAATCCTAGTGTCCATAAAACAACTCTTCACACTCTCTTTATTTTTCCTCCTTATGTGCATGTTATTGATGAAATAACTCAAGTTCACAATATTTCCTTGAAAACCCTTAAATTATATTTTATTTTCTTGGAAAAAAGTAGTGCAAAAATGGTGGTGAGTAAGCCAAGAATAGTGATCATTGGAGCAGGGTTAGCAGGTTTAACAGCTGCAAACAAGCTTTACAAAGCCAATGGTGGGAATAGTTTTGAAGTGTGTATTGTTGAAGGTGGGAATAGAATTGGTGGAAGGATTAATACCTCAGAGTTTGGTGGCGATAGAGTCGAGTTAGGGGCTACTTGGATTCATGGTATTGGAGGTAGTCCAGTTTATGAACTAGCTCAAGAATTGGATGCTTTGGAATCAAATGAGCCATGGGAATGCATGGATGGTTTTCTTGATGACACAATCACCATTGCTGAAAATGGTTATGTGTTAAGTCCATCTTTAGTTGATCCTATTTCTAATCTTTTTAAAAATCTTATGGATGTTGCTCAAGGCAAAAGGAAGTATGGTGGGAATGGAATTGTAAATATGAGTGTTGGATCATTTCTTAGAAGAGGTCTAGAAGATTATTGGGCATTGGAATCAAGAGAAGATGGGAATGGGAATGGGAATGGGAATTGGAACAAGAAGTTGTTAGAAGAAGCAATATTTGCAATGGAAGAAAATATTCAAAGGGAGTATACAGGTGCTAATGATTTATTACAACTTGATTATAAGGCAGAAAGTGAGTATGTTATGTGTCCTGGTGAAGAAATCACTATTGCTAAAGGCTACTCATGCATTATAGAATCATTAGCATGTGTTTTACCAAATGGGACCATTCAATTAGGCAAAAAAGTGTGCAAGATTGAGTGGCAATGTCAACATAATGATGGTGCAAGACCAGTGAAGCTACACTTTCTTGATGGCACAACTTTATCAGCCGATCATGTCGTTGTCACGGTCTCATTAGGTGTACTCAAAGCAGGAATCAGCGACTCGGGTATACTGAAATTCGATCCACCGCTACCAGATTACAAAAAAGATGTCATTTCAAGGCTTGGTTATGGTGTTGTCAATAAGCTTTTTTTGGAATTAAGTCCTGATTTTCCTTATTTCAGTGAATTCCCATTTCTACAAATGGTATTCCACCAAAGCAAGTCTAAAGATAAGAACCCGAAAATCCCATGGTGGATTAGGAAAACGGCTTCCGTGTCACCAATTTACAAAAGTTCAAGAGTGTTATTGTCATGGTTTGCAGGTGAAGAAGCACTTGAGCTAGAAACACTTTCGGATGAAGTGATTCTTGATCAAGTGTCCACAACTTTATCCACATTTTTATCAAATTCGTCCGAAGAAAAATGCAATGGGAATGTGATCAAGAACTCATCAAAATTGAATCTTGTTAAGGTTTTGAAGACTCAATGGGGTCATGATCCACTATTTTTGGGTTCGTATAGCTATATCGCGGTCGGGTCAAGTGGTAGTGACATGGACTCATTGGCTGAGCCATTGCCTAAAAGTGGTTCACATCCACTTCAAATATTATTTGCAGGAGAAGCAACTCATAGGACTCAATATTCTACAACTCATGGTGCTTATTTTAGTGGAATTAGAGAAGCTAATAGGCTTCTTGAACACTATGGATTAAATTAATATGATGGCTTATAATTGTGATCTTTATACTTTTTTAATATTAGTGACTATCATTCTCAATGTTGGGGAATGAAAGGGAAAAAAAAGCTTCTTTTGAGTTTTCTATTGATCTTAGCTTGATTTCTTTAGATTTGTTATTATGCTTGTAATTATATACTAGTATTCTTCTAAGCAAACTCTTTTCCTAAAGACAATCTGTCACATTGTCGAATGTCGATAATGCTATATTAACTTGTACACCGTGCAATTACATTACTATAGGACTTCAAATTTCGGCGTTTAAGCTATGGGAAAAAAGATTTACCTATCCTTGTCATTTAAGTAATCACAGTACATGATTTGATATCAACTTTATCACTTTAAAGAGACCCCTAAACTGCGGCGCTTAAAGAAGTGTTGTATAGATTGAGGCCAACGTGCTCCTAATATGCTTATCGTTATCACTTAATTGAATACCTTTACTTGGAGGTGCTTACTAAAGCTTTGATCATCTCAGCAAACATGATCCGATGAAACCGGTCCTGTATTGCTTGGATTTTTCGATCCTTCGATGTTCTTATTTTGTCTCTAAGTTGGTTTTTGTTCATTTGAGGTTTCTTTTCACAAAATAACAATACTTTGTACATTATGTTAGTACAATACTTTGTGCATCTATAGTTTTAGCTGTAAGGTACATATATAACATGTAAAAGTAGATAGATTAGTAAAACTAACTATAGTTTTCATTTTCTATTGATATTAAGAACAATAAGATGCCATTTCTAAAAGTGAGAAGGCCCACAATAGTACAATGTTACATCAAATAATGAATAATCAGCCCCAAATGTTGATGACCAATTAGATGGATGGTCTAATATTATACATACATACATTTAGATTTAGCATTGAACAGCAGTGCAAAACAGTAGCCAAGATCTGGGTCAAAAGGTGGCCCACAATATGGCCCAAAAACTGGGTCAAGTTAAAAAAAAATATATTCCAAAACGGACCCTCAACTTTTAACTATTTACGACGTTTCATTCAGATCAAAAAATACCCGCGGAAAGATCTTCAAATTGCGAACAAAACGAGGACAATATTGCAACGCTTATGAAATACGCAGGATTTTATAAAAAATGTTGAAGTTTAATATATTACAATTGTGGCAGTAGGCAAAATAAAAATTAAATTGGCGACATAAAACAGGGAGAATTTTTTATTTTTTATTTACAAAAACGTACCCTCAACTTTTAACTATTTACGACGAACTGCGAACAAACGAGCCCAATATTGCAATGCTTCTGACATACGCACGATTTTATAAAAAAATGTTGCAGTTTAATATAAAAATTTTTTTAAAAACGTACCTTCAACTTTTATCTACTTACGATTTTTTTTCTTATTTTGGCCCACGTCCTAACTTTATTAAAGCCTTAAAAAAAATTTAACACTAAAAAAAGGTACGAATAACAAATATCACCCTAAAATGTAATTTTTTTTAATAAAAATGGTACCAAAAAATTCGCTTAACCCACACGTGACAATAATAAATTAGCCTCCGCCGCAACGCACGGGTTAAATTCCGACTCGTTGTTTAAACACAATGTACTTGATAATAAAGACAAGCAAAGATGCTAATAGTCATTGGATTCACTTGATCTAGTAGTAGTAGTGTGGGCTCATATAGGCCTTTGATAGGTCCAAATCCATGCAACATGCAAACATAATATAGGACACTATCTTCTGTACAAGAATGCAATAATAATGTCCTTCCATTTGGGTACACTGTAGAAATCTCTACAAGTTGGAAATTAATTTTGTTCCCCCCAAATATACCCTTACACAAAGTACCCCACCAATTCTGTGAAAATAAACATTCTAAAATGGAGTAGTAGTTAGTAACTTTTGTACTTAAAGAGTTAAAGCTGTGTGTAGTAGTGTTCTTAGTAATCATCGTCAACTCAGTGTTACATAAGCTTTTCAACACCAGAAACATCACTATCAACATAGTGTAATAAGACAAATAACTTCACCATCAAAATATATATCACTTGAACACAAGTATACCACACAATACAGTCACAAAAACAAAAACAAAAAAAGTCAATCGTCTGACTCACTGACTTGTGCTCCAAAAGAAGCTAAACCCGATGGTTGTGTTCGGAGATTATAAGAGACCCGCGTCTTTGGTGCCAAAGGACGCGTCTTCGGATGCTTATTACACATAGCATAACATAATTTATAATGGGGAAATAGCTATTCCCAAAAAAGTTTACATTTTATACTAAGAAAACTTTATACAAGAATAATAGCTAGGCTTCTTGCATCAAATTTAAAAGGGTTCGACTTTTTTGAAGTAACTAAAACAATTTGTGTCTCGCTTGTGTATGTAAAGCTAGAGTTTTGCATCATTGACATGTATTATTGTTGTTTTTTTGGTAACCATAGTTTTTGACTTTTTGGCCGACTAATCCATGGGGTTTGAATCCATCGCCACACACAGTGACGGAACCAGAAAAATGGCATGTGGGGGGCAATTTTTTTTTTTTTGACAATAACAAAAAAATGTTGAAGACAAACTGTGATCGAAATGATAAATCGAGTATTATTACTTAGAGATGAAAGATTTATAAGGTTTTAAAGTGTTAAATGTTATGTTTTAGTATGTGAGTGGGGGGCAATTTGAGATTTGAGCGGGGGGCACTGTCAAAAAAAGGACAATTTTTTTAAAAAAATACACTAAATTCTCAAATTTTTAGACGAGCATGGGGGGCACTTGCCCCCCATTTTCATACTCTACATCCGTCCCTGGCCACACATACTCAAACCAGGTGAAGCCCTCTCTTTTCGGGAGGCTAGCGTGGCCACTTCATGATACGTGACTGATGAGCTTCAGCTCCTAAGACTCCTTCAGTTCTTAAGCTCCAGCTCCTAATCTATAGTAGTTCCTGAGCTTCAGTTTTAAAAGCGCACGTGACAAACACATGGGAAAGTCTTTCCTGCCAAAACTTAAACTCTATAAAAACTCTTCCTTTCATTCATTTCATTTTGTCAATCATTTTGTAAACAATTTTTTTTCTACTTGTAATCGTTTGCTACAATTCATTAATCCAAAACTAATCATTTGCTTATCTTCGAATTGCATTCTGCTTATTCTGATTCTTAGTTTGCGTATTAGTTCTTATTCGGATTCTAAATCCCTATAAGTCCATATCAAGAGACCTTTCTTGGCAATTCTACATTTTCTTGAATTCTGTTACAATCCTAACTAATTCAGTTACTCTTCGAAAAATTCTGTTAATTCCGGCTAACTTCTGATCAAAAATTCCATTTCACAAATACGTTCTCAGTTTAAATCCGTTTCCATTTCACAAATACATTTCTTTTGACATCAATAAACTTCAATTTCTTGTTCAATTTAAGTAAGATTGTAAGTTAGTTATTACTCAGTGACTCAGTTTTTGAATTCAAAATGGCGCCAAATACAAGAAGTGTAGTTGTACCATCAAATAATGGTGCAAGTGATTCTGGTAACAACAATACTATAGATGAGACTATGAAACAAGCCATTGGTGAAATTGTAGATGAGAAATTGGTTAGTATTCAGCAAGCTTTGGCTGAATTGTCTAGTCAAGTTCTTGGAATTAGTCTGCAAAATCAACAAATGGGAAATGGTAATAGAGGGAACCAATCTCATAACATGATGGCCAAGATTAAGTTTCCCAAGTTCTCTGGTGAAGATGTTAAGGGTTGGGTGTTTAGATATAAGCAGTTCTTTGTTCTTAATCAAGTTATTGATGCAGAGAAGGTAAACATCATCTCAATTCATCTGTATGATAAAGCATTATTATGGCATAGTCAGTACATTAAGAATCATAGAGGTTTTGTAAGTTGGGAAGTTTATAAGGAAGCTATGCTAGCAAGATTTGGTAGTGTGTTTGATGACCCCATGGCTGAACTCAAAATTTTAAATATGAAACTAGTGCTAAAATATATGAGGATGCTTTTGATAATTTGTTAAGCAGGGTAAAAATTAGTGAAGACCATGCTATTAGTCTCTTTATGAGAGGGTTACCAATTAAGATTGAAATGAGGGTTAGGATGTTCAAGCCAAGAACACTAGCTGATGCCTATTGTTTGACTAATCTGCAAGAAGCCACACTTAATGCAATAAAGAAAAAGAATATGATGGTGTTTAATGGGGGAAGTAGCACTAGTACAAGGTTTAATGCACTAGGCACCACTCTTAGTAAACCACTATTACCCTTGCCACAAGCTAGTTCAGTACAAGCCACACTTAATGCAATAAAGAAAAAGAATAGGATAGTGTTTAATGGGGGAAGTAGCACTAGTACAAGGTTTAATGCACAAGGCACTACTCTTAGTAAACCACTATTACCCTTGCCATAAGATAGTTCAGTACAAGCCCCTAAGACAAATAGAAAACAATCGACACAGAAAGAATATCAAGAAAAAAGAGCCAATAACTTATGTTTTTACTGTGATGTAGTGGACAAATGTATTCACTGGAAGTATTAGCCATTAAGGATGATGAGACTCAAGACACTGGTATGGAGTGTTGGGAGAAGAAAATTTTGAGGAAATAGAAGAAATACCACATATTTCCTTAAATGCAATGAATGGGGTACAAAACTATAGGACTATGAGGATCAAGGGAACTGTGGGAAAACACATTATTCATATTTGGATTGTGGGTATACTCATAATTTTGTAGACAATGCAGTAGCCAAGAAGTTAGGGTGCTATATTAAAAGTACTTGTCCTTTCTCTGTGACTATGGGGGATGGGTACAACATAGTTACCACTAGTGAGTGTAAGCAATTTCATTGGCATTTACAAGGAGTTGATTTTTGTTCTGGTGTCATGTTTTTGCCCTTGGGTGGTTGTGAGATGGTATTGGGTATCAAATGCTTGTCTACACTGGGGGACATAAAGTGCAACTTCAAAGATTTAGGGATGGAATTTGTATACAAGAACAAAAAAATGGTATTAAGGGGAACACCAAAGTCTAATTTGAAGTGGATGCCTACTAATAAGCAGAACAAGACGGAAAGACAAAGCAAGCAACCTGAGTTCTGTTCTATACAAGTATGTGTTTTCCCTTGTGCATGCCAGTTTAATGAGGCTAGAAGGACTTCCAGCAGAGTTGCAACCTGAATTGCAAGTTGTAGTGGAGGAATTTATGGATGTTTTTGTTGTACCAAAAGAGTTTCCACCTAGAAGACCTTATGATCATAGAATTACATTGTTGGAAGGTACTACTCCAATGAATGTTAGACCTTACAGGCACCCTCCTACTCAGAAAGATGCTATAGAAAGCATGGTTCAGGAATTGTTGGACACTGGTGTGATTAGGCCAAGTAATAGTCCATTTGCTTCACCAATTGTGATAGTCAAGAAAAAAGACAACACTTGGAGGATATGTGTGGATTACAAGAAACTCAACAAGAATACCATCAAATACAGGTTTCCAATTCCCATTATTGAAGAACTGATAGATGAACTTCATAGATCACAGATTTTTTCTAAACTTGACTTGAGATCACGATACCACCAGATAAGAATGTTTGATGATGATGTGGCCAAGACTGCTTTCAAAACTTATCAAGGACACTATGAGTTCTTGGTGATGCCATTTGGGTTGACTAATGCACTTTCAACCTTCTAAGCCTTGATGAATGATGTGTTTAAACCTTTTTTAAGAAAATTCACCATGGTTTTCTTTGATGATATTCTCATTTACAGTAAGAGCCTACAAGAGCATGTGGAACATTTGATGAAGGTGTTGGAAGTAATGAGGCAACATCAGTTGTATGCAAAACTGAGTAAGTGTGTGTGTGTGGAAACTAGAAACATCAGTTGTATACAAAACTGAGTAAGTGTGTGTGTGTGATACTAGAATGGGGGGTGGGGGGGGGTGAATAGTTATATACGTTAGTTTTACGGTTTAAAAGTTTTACTTTCAAAAATATATAGATCGAGTTATATGTTCAATAAATCACAATTGATCAAGAATAACTATCTAAAACGATAGACACTAAAATAACAATAATAATAATGGAAAAGGATAAAGGAAGAAACAACAACAAGACACCGGAGATTTAATAGTGGTTAGGCTATGATGCACCTCTTCGCACCTACTCCACTCCCCCGTTTACACGTCGCTTACGTTATTTTCCGACACTAAGCTAAATGTCGAGTCCTAATCTTAGCTAGAACCAATCTACCACTTCACAAGATATACACACTCACAAGATCTACACTATCAGATCTACACAATATCCAAATCACACAAATACACAAGATAAATACAATAGAGTTTTGGTACTTAGAAGAAAGAAGGATAGATCACTAATTAACACTTCGTTTCTTGACGAATACGAGTGTTCTTCTCTTGCACTTGAATGAGAGGGAAGAGATGAGAATAAGAGATTAGATCACTTGAAACAAGATCTAAGTATGTTAGTGATCAAGAGTTTTAGTGAGAGAAAGAAGGTTTAGAGAGAGAAAGAAAAGACTGAAATATTTCGTGAAAAGAGGAATAATTTTTCTATTGGGAATGGAGCAGTATTTATAGGCAGGGAATCCCAACGGCTCTCTGGGGGCGGTCCCGGCGGTCCCTTATATATAAGGGGGCCGCCAGGCCTATAAGGGGGCCGCCGCCTAGACTCCGCACCCTTTTTTTTGTCTTTTTATGAGGAAGGTTGTATCTGGTGTAGAAGCTTCCGTTTTGAGGGGAAATTTTTTCAAATTTTAAGTTTTTAATAAAACTTTTTATTTTAATTAGAGAATTTTTTGTAAATGTATTTTTGAGAAAATACTTTTGTAGAATTAAAAGTGATGATTAAGAGAAAAATATTTTTTTATCACTAATCATTCTTAGAAATGAAATTTTACATTTAAAAATTTGTAAACGTTTTTTCATTTTGTTATTGTCAAAACGTTGAGAGGTTGAAAAATATAAATAACATTTTTAGGCATTATTTGTATTAACAATCTCTCCCATTTTGATGATGACAAAATATAAACTCATTTTAAATAAAATTAAAGATGTCAAATTGTTAAATGAGTTATGTTTCATTTCTCCCCCATTTTGTTGAATTCAAAAAGAATGATCGTCGAGTTGTTGAAGGAAGAAAGAAATCAACGATATCAAGACTCCCCCTTGATGTGTGCTCCCTCTTATTCAGGGCACCAAGAGATCGATCTTATGAAAATTGTTTTTGCTACAAAACAAAGTTAGAGGTACAAGTGCAAGACAGATATCTTTCAAGTTAACACATTATATTTAAATCAAAAGAAGAGTTTCATTCCACCAACAAGAAACTCATACATTAGCACATTCAATTAATACATTCATGCAAGATAAAACTAGAACTAATACAAGATAAAGAGAAACAATACTACATAAGTCTTAAATGATTCATGATTCATAGAGAATGACTTTTTAAGCAAAAGGTTTGGGGTTTCACGTTTATGAAAACATTTAGATATTTTTAAGGTGGAGGTGGAAAGTGTGAAGTGATTGCGGTAGTAAGAAGATATTCAAGATGAGCAAACATGATATTCATCTCATCTCTTAGGGTGAAGAAAAGGTTTCGGTTGTGAGAACAACAAATGCAAGTTGACCCATGATAGTCATGATAGTTGTAGAAAAGAGGATGACCCATGATAGGTGGTTGAGGTTGTGGTTGAGATGGTGGTGATGGAGTGTCATGAATGTGATCAAGAGGAGTGATTGGGGACAAAGAAAGTGTGATATCCAAGGAAGGATGACTTTGAAGTGGTTGAGGATTTAGAGGTCTAGGAGGAACATCCGAAATGTTGTCAAGCAAGGGGTTCAAGTGATGAGGAGAAGTTGGTTCATGTGAAGATGGTGGTGAAATTTGAAGTTTTGAGTGAAAGGAAGAAGATGTGTTTTCTTGACTTGATGATGTTTGATTAGTGGATGTGGTTTTTGATGGTGCATTTAGAGGAGTTGGAGATGAAGAAGTTGTTGTAGGAGAAGGTGTGGTGGTGATATATAACATCCTAAAATTTAATTATCATATTAGAAACTATGCCAATAGTAAAAAAAAGGCCCTACGTTAAGTTTCACTAGTTTCAACTTATCATAACAAATGATACATATTAAAACTTATTATACATACATAAGATTTGATTTATTTACAAAAAGGATAATAAACAAACCTGCATTTTAGATAAGTAGTGAATTGCCTCAGTCAATAAACCATTTCACCTCATCCCTTTCTTTTCGTAAAGTTCGTTTCCATATATTCACCACTATCTACATTCTTTTCTCACTTGTAAAACCAAAACCATCAAAACAAAAACTCCAAATCTCAATTATATTTGCATGAATAAATAAAAGTGAGTGTGTATGAGTGTAAGTGTTGGGTTACCAGCGTACATTCTTCAAACGGCAAGTTCGAGTTCGAATTTAGGTTGTGTTTGTGCCAGAATCTCGATTTCATTGTCATAGATCGAGTATGTGAGACTTGGTTTCGGTTCGCGCGTAGGATCAGGTTTTGGTTCGTAACGGGGTTTTGAGTCTCGCGTTGGAAGTTCATTGTGTGTTCTGTTTGGATTTGAATTTCGAGTTCGGTATCGGTGTTGATTCGATCTGTTCTTGTTCATTCTAAAGGTGTATGTTTAACTATCATCTCGATAAAAAATCATGCACAAATCATAAGTCACTACAACAATAGCTCTTTTCCCTGGCGACATGTCGGGGCTTTCCCCAGCGACATGTCGCTGGGGAAAGCCCCGACATGTCGCCAGGGACAAGTATGTGATATGGATGCAACAAGATTGCTATGCACACTAAGGTATAATACTTCTTCACTTGACGATGAAAGTATTCTTCTCTTGCACTTGAGGAATTAAGCTTGGATCACTTGGAAACAAAGCTTTATGATTAAATGATTAAAGGATTTTGGAGAGGATATGTGGGCTGTTTAGAGCAGAAAGAATGAGTGCAAAAGGTGAGAAAATAGTGGGGAAAAGTCCAGTATTTATAGGACAAACTAGAGGAGCGTCAGTCTATGGGCGGTCCCCTTAAATAGGGGGCGGTCCCCTTAAAATTAAGGGGCCGCCCGTGTATTTAAGGGGGCCGCCCTAGGCTAGAGGCTCCCCAGTTTGTCTTTTGTGTAGGGGAATTTTCTAGAACATTTCTAGCCGTTTTAGGTCTGAAAATTTGAATTTCAAAATGTTTATTTTGAATAAAACATTTCTTTTAATTGTAGAAAATGTTTTGTAATGTTTATAAAAATGTCTACAACATTTTATAAAATTATAAGGTTGAATAAAAATTTCCTTTGATCATAAAATGCATTAAGCATTTGTTTATTCATACCTTTAAGTGATTAAATTATCGAAATGAAAATTAACTACTAATTACTTGTTTACGTTTAATTTTACATTGAACGTTTTTATATTTTGTGATTATCAAAACGTAAGGATGTGAAAAATATTAATAATGTTTTTAGGCATTATTTCTATCAACAATCTCCCCTTTTTTGATGATTACAAAATTTAAACTCATTAAATGTATAATTATTTTTAAACAAGTATTTAGTGAGTTTTATGTCATTTCTCCCCCTTTTTGTAGAAATAAAAAATAGACATCGTCGAGAATTACTATGTTGAATCGACGGAATAAATGCTCCCCCTTGATGTGTGCTCCCCCTCGTTCGAGGGCACCAAGGAATCGAGCTATGGTTTCTTGGCTACAAAAACGAGTTAGAACAATACAAATATTTCTAACATGTAGCAAGAAGGAAGGAAAAATATGACAAGTGCAAGCAAACATCAAAGCAAAATATACTTCATTCATTTAGGACAATGTGTGTGAACAACACACAAGCATACATAAATAGAAAAACAAATATGCTTTAGAAGCATATTAATACATAAAGAAAAATACTAAATAGCCATAGAAAGATTTTTGACTTGCTTGCGACACAAAAGGGTTTGACGATTATTTGGAGGAAAATATAGATTATTTAGTTTGTGGAAGAGTTTTGGAGCAGAAGGCCGGTTGTGGAGGGATAATCTCTTTGAATCTAGGTGGTGGATGAGGTCGAGTGAGGATGAATTCAATCTAATTGACATCCTTACTTAAAGCAAGAAATTATTTTTGGGTGAAGATGCAACAAGGGCAATACTCAACATAGGTTTTAACTTGGTTAATGTTGAGGGTGTATGGTAGGTTTGGAGAGTAAGGTGATGAGGGAATGTTGTTTTGTTGTTGAGATAGATGCAAGGCTAAGAGGTTTGATATGTCTTGAAGTTGATTAATATCATCAACTAGGCTTTCTCTACTTAGAGATAGAGGTGGTGTGTGTTGAGTTTTGGTTGTCACTTTTGAGGTGGAGGATTTTGAGTGTGAGAAAAAAAACCCATTGTTCTGGTTTTTGATTGATGGGTGGAAATGGAAGGGGAGGACCGTGAGACAACTGTTGTAATGTGGGAGTGTCCCTTAAATGTAAGGAATTTGGATGATGATCGCGGAGTTTTGAGTAGCTAGGTGTGAGTAACCAAGTTAATTGAGATGGTGGAAATAGGAGATGGAGATGTGAGACAACTTAATGGTGATTTGGTAGTGATCCTTATGTAAGGAATTTAGTAATGTGCTTGATGGGGGTGCATATTTTTGAGTTGTTCACGATGAGGAGTAGATGAGTTTTGACATTGAGGTGAAGTTGCATTGAGCACATTCGATTGAGTTTGCAAAGTTTTGGTTATTCTTTCACCCAATGGTATTCACACTCATTTTTATGCTACCCTTTGATGTTTGGAAGTGGTTTGTTTTAGGAGATGTCATTGGTGAGGATAAGTTTATGATGATGGAGAGGATGTATTTATAGTGGAGGAAAAGGTTAAATTAGGAACACTAACATTCAAAGGATCAATCAATAAATGTTTAGTGAATTTAGGATGCTTTTTATAGAGAGTTTTGATTTAAAGCAACGGTAACATGAAATACATGAATAACTCAAGTTTTTACGATCACATGGTAACATTTACTACGTTCTTTGAAAAAACATTCAAATGTCAAATGATGGTATTCAATGTGACGGTAACATGAAAGTCGAAAATAACTCAATTTCCAACGGCTATATATCAGTGCTTTTTTTTTTTGGAAATTCAAATGATAAATGACACTAATCGAGCGGTTAAATAGTTGTAAGGATTATCTGATTATATTTTCCTTGAATGTATAATTTACCATTAGCATATATGGGATGTAAGTGATGTTTGGAAAACGTCTTAGGAAGTCTATTCATTTAGTTTATATAAAATCATATAATGTTGAGATTATTGTCTAAACTTTATAAAATTGACAATGTCATGCTACTTAACTGCCTTTCGTATCCAATCATAAGTAGATCATCTCCTCATTGGTGCTTTCTCTCTAGTAAGAGCTCCAGGTACAGTCGAGCCGTCGTGCTCGTGTCGTCGTGCAAAAGTGGCGTCACATCATCACTTTTTCTCATAACACCAAAATACACGAAAACATCAAAAACAGGCTCTCTGGTTAACACCAACATTTCTGGTGTTATGGTGACCCCACTTTTTCTTATAATTTTTTTTCAATTTCTATACATATAAAAAAAACTTTTTATATAAAATTCAAATTCTAGCCGTTACCTTCCATCTATAATTTCAAATTTAGAAAAAAAATAAAAATTATAATGCACGAAAACGCCAAACACCAAAACGCGAGACACGGTACAGTGTCTCACGTTTTCGTGTGGCGTTTTCGCACGACCATCTCGGCTGGTTATACCGGTGCGAGACACGAAAACACCACATCTGTTGTGGTCCTCGCGTTTTCGTGAGGCGTTTTCGTGCCAAAACGCAAACATTTCTCCCGTACCTTGAGCTCTAAGTAGTTTAAATGGTTGGATAAAAGCCCCCATGCTTGCTTGACCATGATAACTCGTAGGGTAAAATAATTATCTTTCATGATAAAATTATTGTTATTACATCCTATTATATTAAGTGTTGACTAATTCGTCAGTTCCTACGGTTCCCCCACCCCCCTGAATAAGTAAGGCCCCGCTCTTTCTAATCAAAAAAAAAGAGGGGCGAAGCGCCCGTTTGAAGTGGCGAAGGCCTATGCTACAGTAAGAAAAAAAGTCGGTTTCGGTTACGAAGTCACTTAGTCGAACTATAAAGAAAGGGAGGCTAAGGTTACGAAGTAAGGTCAACTGGTTAAGGAAAGCTCAGGTTATGAAAAAGTTTAGCCGTTAATTAATTAATTAAGTAGTAGTGAGACGTCGGTACGGAGTTGCGTCAGCTGTGGATATAGACTAGGCTAAGGGGCGGACTTCATCTCTTCTATTCTCTTCACTTACACCTTACACTTCTGCTGAGTCTAACGAGGCTCAGGTGCGGAGCCTTCCACTGTCACTGTGGACCGAGACTACGCAAAGGTAGAACATCATAGAAACTTCGCCGACTTTCTCATAAACCTTGATTTCGCTACGCTCAATAAGAAGCCGGAATAGCTGAAATTGGTTCGTGTTCCGTTTCCAAAGTCAGTCGTCTTTACCCAATTAGATCACAGCTGAATGTTGTAATTCTCGGAAAAGCATATTTTCTATTATTGTTTGCAGCCTAACATATACACAATTACGAAGTTTAGAGTTATCATTTGGTTACAAATTATTACAGATTTGATGTGTTGCTTGTCAATTGGCTTAAGGGTTTGGACCAAAAGCTTCCATGACATGCATATGTTCCGATATTCCCCCTCGAGGTGTAAGAGTGCTTCATCACCATCGTCATACAATAACTACCAACACATAACAGCATATGTTAATTTACACACAAAGTACACATAAAATGTTCGTTGAGTCAAAATCGACAACTAACTAATCAAATTATTTACTGAAGGTTGCTTCATCACCATAGTCATACAATAACTACCAACACATAACAACATATGTTAATTTACACACAAAGTACACATAAAATGTTCGTTGAGTCAAAATCGACAACTAACTAATCAAATTATTTACTTTGAGTATAATATGAAGAGGGCCTATATATTTGCGATGAAAAATGACAAATCTTAAATTAAGTCGTGTGATAATAACCATTTACATTGAAGAATCAATGTTGATTCACCACACATCAAACATCTTTTATTTTCACTCAATAGCTTCCTCTTATCAACTCATGTATCATTCTCAACTCACAAGTTGCTTTTTAGGAATGTATTAAGATTTCGCTAAGAAAGTGCTAAAGTAAAAACGAACGTGGAACGTAAATTTTAAAGAAAAAACGATTATTTCTAGAAAATGAGCAAATATGATTTGATGATGTTGAAAATGAAACTATAAAACGACGAAGAGAATTTTTAAAACCAATTATTTCATTATCATTGCAAAATGAAGCTAATATCACTATACAACGAAAAATGATCAATTTAGATTAAGATACCTTCAGTTTACTATTTGATATGAAAAATTAAAATCCCTAATCATAACAAGCTAAAAGGTAGTTGTTTTGAACCGTTAAAAGGTCTTTAAGCATATATAACAATTGTTTAGGCATAAACGTTATGGATCACTAATAAGTTTTGTTAGAGAGGTTTGACATGTGGAACAATTGATACGTCGATTGATATACTTAAAACAAATAATAAATTTTAAAATAATTTCGTAATAACTTATATAGCTATATAATAATGTTAATCATTTTAGTAACAATTTCTTTAGCAAAAAAAATTTAATTTCAAATCTAAAGCAAAATTACAAGTTATCACAACTAACTAAAGTGACAAAAGATTAGGTTTATTTGGCTTAATTATCAACTGTAAATGAAATATTGTGCTATATTGATTTCGAGAAACTAATTAAAGATTTTACATAAAAACTTGAAAAAATAAATTTAATATAAACGATTTTTCGACAGATAACTTTGATAAAAAGGCCTCGTCTTAGGGCTTCGCTTTAGGCCTCCGAGGAGGTTGAGCCGCCCCTGGTTGTAAGAGTGCTTCAATCAACAGCCCTCATATACAATAACTACCAACACATAACAGCATATGTTAATTTACACACAAAGTACACATAAAATGTTCGTTGAGTCAAAATCGACAACTAACTAATCAAATTATTTACTGAAGGTTCAAATTACATGCAACTGATATAAAAGCACATTGAATGCAATTCTTAGCAAATGTAAGACAGGTCATAAATCTATAATGCAACACTCAGCTAGAAGATTTATACTTATTTGATTAGAATCACCGCAAGATAGAAAGGATTTTTTTATAACTTATTATAAGGGTTTGAGGTGCCACCCAAAACCTAACTGCCATTACGTTTCTGTCTAGTGGGTCACACTGTGATGGTAAGAACCTGACAGTGTTGAGTTCAGGTTTTTACAAACACATAACCCGTCATGATTGTTAATACAAATCATGTCTAAAAAACGTCTTTAAATTTTACGACCTCAATCAAGAGTTTTGCTAAATAACAAAATGTAAAAAAAACGTTACGATAAAAATAAACGTTTACAAATTATAAACGAAAATTTCCACTACTAAAGATTAGTAATCACTAAAAGGTATGACAAAAATATCATTAAGCATGATAGTGATCAAGAAAATATTTTCCTCTTAACCATCATAATTTTTACAAAAGTATTTTCAACAAAAAATATATATAACCAAAATAATTTCTAATTACAGAAAAGTTTTATTTAAAACTTAAATTTGAAATTCAAAATTTTCTCCCAAAATGAAAGGTTCCATAACAGATACAACCTTCCCCATAAAAAGACAAAAACAGGAGCATAGTCTACTAGGCGGCCCCCTTATAGGTCTGTTTGCCCTCAGATATATCTGGGACCGCCAGGACCGCCTGCTGTGACCGTTGAGTTTTATAAATATTGCTCCATTCCCAGCAGAAAAACACACCTCTTTGCACGAATTTTTCAGATAACATTCTCTCTCTAAATCTCTTGATCACTAACATCCTTTGATCTTGTTTCAAGTGATCTAATCTCTTCTTCTCATCTCTCCTCTCTATCAAGTGCAAGAGAAGAACATTCGTATTCGCCAAGAAACGAATTGTTATTTAGTGATCTCTCCTCTCTTCTTCTAAGTATCAAATCTCTATTGTAATTATCTTGTGTAATTGTGTGATTCGGATTGTGTGTAAATCTGATAGTGTAGATCTTGTGAGTGTATAGTGTTTGTGAAGTGGTAGATTGGTTCTAGCTAAGATTAGGACTCGACATTTAGCTTAGTGTAAAAAATGAACGATTTTCTCCGCTTGAAGGGAGCTTGTTGACATAGTGAAATATCAAGTAGGATACTCGGGGAGTGGAGTAGGGCAAAGAAGAGCTTCATAGCCAAACCATTATAAATCTTAGTGTATTGGTTTGATTGTTCCTTCCCTTATCCCTTTATATTTTTGTGATTGTTATTTAGTCTTAGTTTAGATATTTACATTGTTGATTCATATTTTTGATTGATTGAACATACAACTCGAATCTAAGTACTTTTTTAAACAAACTTTTAAAACTTAAAACGAACATGTAAACTATTCAACCCTCCCTTCTAGTTTCCACAATTGGTATCAGAAGCCAAGGTCACTCAATATTTTTAAAATATACTGTATTTTAAATCTTGGATCGATCTACGGATTTCGACAAATATCTAGAAGGGCAATCCATGCAAAGACCACCACTTTTTGAAAGTGACAGTTTTATTTATTAGAAAAATAGATTCGAGACATATGTTAAATCAAAAGATCTTGATCTCTGACATGTTATTACTAATGGTGATTTTCAACCTATTCAACAAAATCCGGAAGCCAAATTAGATGAGGTTATCCCTTTTGAAAAACAAAGTGACGATCTTAAAAAGAAGCTTGCAAAAAACAACAAAGCTAAAATGGTCATTTACAATGCTTTGCCAAGAAAAGAATATGAAAATATTTTTATGTGTAATACGGCAAAAGAAATTTGGAAAACTTTGTTAATCACCCATCAAGGTAATAACCAAGTCAAAGATAACAAGATCGACATTCTGGTACAACAATATGAACAATTCGTCATTTATGAAGATGAAACTATAGATAGTGCTTTTGCTAGATTTAATACTATCATTACTAGCTTAAAAGCTATTGACGAAGGTTATTCTAGCAAGAATTATGCTAGAAAGTTTCTTAGGGCTTTACATCCTAAATGGAGAGCAAAGGTCACGGCGATTGAAGAGTCGAAAAACTCAACATCACTGTTACTTGATGAACTCATTGGGAATTTCAAAGTTCACGAGATGATCATCAAGAAAGATTCTGAAATAGTCAAAGCTAAGGGAGACAGAAAGTCTCTTGCTTTAAAGGTTAAGAAAGAATCTAGTGATGAGGAGTGTTCAACTTTCGGAAGTGAAGATGAAGAATACGTCATGGCGGTTAGAGACTTCAAGAAGTTATTTAAGAGAAGAGGTAGATCCGTGAGACAATCTCGGAACGACAAAAAGACGTTCCAAAGAAGCCGTGATGACAAGAACGGTAAAGATGATAGAAAATGCTTTAGATGCGGCAACCCAAATCATCTTATTGGAGAATGTCCAAAATCACCGAAAGACAAGAACCAAAGAGTTTTTATCAGAGGTTCTTGGAGTGATAGCGGTGAAGAAGATGATGAGAAGGTCAAAGACGAAACGTATCTTGTAGCTCAAGCATCAAGTGAGGTATGCTCCGAATCTTCTTACTTTAGTGATGAAAACTCATCAATAGATGATTTAGTTTTAGATAGTGAATATGATAAACTGTGCAAAATGAGTTTAAAGATAATCACTAAAAACAAAAGATTAAAAGCCACTAGAAATAGTTTAGATAAAGAACTTTCTATTCTGAAAGAAAAAGTGTCTACACTCGAGAAAAACAAGGGAGTTGATCTCGAATGTGTAAAATGTCATATGCTTAAAATTGAGTATGAAAAACTCAAAGAGGAAGCCATTAGATTAAATAAATTTGAAAAGAGTACACATTGTCTAAACGAAATGTTAAGTAATCAAAAACCCTCTGGTGAAAAATTGGGTTTAGGGTTTAGTTCATTTGAAACATCATCCAGTGGAACTAAAGAAATAAAATTTGTGAAGGCTCAGAAAAAGGCGTCCTCTGATGGAGGTCCCATAAATATAGGCAGCCCCTATATTGTACAGGCGGCCCCCAAAATAATTACGGGACCGCCAGCAGCTACGCTTGGATCTGAGAAAAGTGTGTCTTTTCAAAAATCTATTTTGGATCCTAGACCAAAACACATAGTAGTAAACAATGTCAAAGTTCCTGTTGCTAGTGATAATAAAGTTAAACAATTTTATAAGCCATTGTCAAAACCCGGAGTTGGATTTTCAAAACCTAATTTTAGATCAAAAACTCCACCACCTAGAAGAGTCAATAATAATTATCCTCGTCCTAAGACACCGCAACCAAAAAGGAACGTTGGTCGACAAAATTAACCTCATGGCTTTCCCGTAACTTGGAACAATTTCCAACGTCAAAGTTACATGCCATGGGAAATGTGTCTTCCATTCCCACATCCCAACCAATTTCATCAAATGCAAGGGAAGTTTAGCACTAACAACTTTGGACCCATGAGATATTGGGGACCAAATGTTTGAGTCATTGTCTTATATAAATAGATATGCCTTGGAGTCGACTTAGAACCCGATGAGTGGATAAAAGATAGCGGATGCTCTAAACATATGACGGGTAACCGAAAGCTCTTCTCAAGCTACAAGGCATACAACGGAGGTAACATCATTTTTGGTAGCAATCTTCGCGGTAACATTATTGGCAAAAGTATGATTTCGAATGACTCTCTCAAAAGAGTTAATGTAGAACATGTAGATAACTTAAGATTTAACTTGTTAAGTATAGGACAAATATGTGATAATAAGTGTAGAGTAACTTTCTCTGAACATGATAGTGAAATCATTAAGGATGGTAAGGTCATAGGTAGAGGTATTAGGAAGAAAGGCTTATATGTGATGAAATTAGGAAATAAGACTAAAGACCAAATTTGTCTAGCAACAATTGATGAAAACTCCACGTTGTGGCATAGGAGATTAGGTCACGCAAATATGTGTCTCATTAAATCGTTAGCATCTAAGGAATTAGTTAGAAACTTACCTAAGCTTAAGTTCGAAAAACACTTCTGTGATGCTTGCAAAATTGGAAAACAAGCTTACGCTAGTCACAAAGCTTAGAATATGGTCTCAATGACTAGATGCTTAGAACTCCTTCACATGGATCTCCTTGTTCCATCCTCTGTACGGAGTTACGGAGGAAACCGCTACACCCTAGTCATAGTAGATGACTACTCTAGGTACACTTGGACTAGAGATCTTAAGGATAAAACCAAAGCCTTTGATCAATTCGAAATATTTAGTAAGAAAATTCAAAACCAATTAGGATGTACAATAGTGTCAATAAGAACCGACCACGGTAGGGAATTTGATAATGAGGTGCAATTTGGAGAGTTTTGTAATACCAATGGAATTACACATAACTTCTCAGCTCCACGCACTCCTCAATCAAATGACGTGGTTAAAAGAAAAAAATAGGACAATTCAAGAAATGAGTAGGACTATGTTGAATGAGCAATCGTTACCACAAAAGTTTTGGTGTAACGCAGTTGATACTTCAACATACATTCTCAACTGAATCCTAATTAGAGTCATTTTAAGAAAAACACCTTACGAACTCTTGAGAGGTAGGAAACCTACTCTTGATTACTTTAGAGTGTTTAGAAGCAAGTGCTTCATTTTAAACACTAAAGACTACCTTCCAAAGTTTGACCTAAAGTTATATGAAGGTGTCTTTTTAGGTTACTCGCAAAATAGTAAAGCCTACATCATTCTTAATAAACATACTAGGAAAGTTGAAGAATCACTCAACGTGACATTCGATGAAACTCCTCCACCCTCTAAGACATCACCCTTGGTGGATGACTACTTAGATGAAGAAGAAGCAATTAAGGTTACCGAAAGGAAAAACCTAGAAAATGACATTGATGATGAAACTTTAGATTTTGATGAAATAGTCAATATTAAGGAATCTAGGAACCATCCATTAGAAAATGTCATAGGAAACCTTAACCAAAGAACCCTTAGATCACAAGCCCAAAACCAAAGTAAGAATGTGAATGAAGCCTTAACGGATGATAGTTAGATAGTCGCCATGCAAGAAGAATTAAATCAATTCATTGCTAATGACATTTAGGAGTTAGTTCCACAACCTAGGAATATGACAATCATAACAACTAAGTGGATGTTTAGAAATAAGTTAGACGAGAATGGTATTGCTTCTCGAAATAAGGCTAGGTTAGTTGCTCAAGGCTATAATCAACAAGAGGGCATCGATTATGATAAAACTTATGCCCTAGTTGCTAGACTTGAGTCTATTAGGATATTATTAGCCTATGCTTGTGCTTTAGACTTTAAACTATTCCAAATGGATGTAAAAAGTGCATTCCTGAATGGTTTTATCATTGAGGAGGTATACGTGGCACAACCTTTAGGATTCATTAACTTTTAGAAACCGAATCATGTTTATAAACTTAAAAAAGCTTTATTTGGTCTTAAACAAGCACCTAAAGCTTGGTATGATAGATTAAAAGCCTTTCTTATTAAACATGAATACAAAAGTGGGATGGGTAGATAACATAAATTTTACCAAGATAAAAGTCAACTCATCATCGTTTAAATATATGTCGACGACATTATATTCGGCTCGACTTGTCAAGACATGTGTGATGAATTTGCCAAAATCATGCATGACGAGTTCGAGATGAGCATGATAGGTGAACTTAACTTCTTCCTTGGATTACAAATAAAAAAATAGAAGATGGTATTTTCTTTTTTTCAATCTAAATTGTTAAATAAATGATTAAGAAATTTGGCTTAGAAGAATCTAAACCAATGAAAACCCCATGTCCTCCGATACCAAACTCACGAAAAGAGATGAGTGTGAGGCGGTAGTTGTACCAAGTATCGAGGCTATGATTGGTTGGTTTATTTACCTAACGACAAGTTTGCATTGATATCATGTTTAGTGTCTACCATTGTGCCCGCTTCCAAGAGGCTCCCAAAACCTCTCACCTTGAAGCGGTTAAGAAGTGTATCTTCCGATACATTAAAGGCACTACGCACTTAGGATTATGGTATCCTAAGGGGCGATAATAGAAAGAAATAGTAGTATGTGCGATCTTTCTGATCATGCGGAGAGGATTATGTGGGACCCGAAAGGAGTACTAGAAGTATTTGTACGTTCATGGGCATGTTGTTTGACATCTTGGTTTCTCGATGAAACAAATTGTCTTGCTATATCCATACCGAAGCCAAATTCGTATAGCGTCGAAAAGGCATGTCTAAAAGCACTATGGATGTGAAACAAGCTATTATCGACTACCGACGTTTCGACTCGATGACGTCCCAGATCATATGTGCGAAATGTAAGGCGCGAATTGACCTTAGGCAAAAAACCCGGTGCAACATTCTCGAACCAAACACATCAAAATTCGCCACCACTTTCTTCGTGATAATGTTCCAGAAAGGAACATATCTCAATCGAAAATCTTATAGTGCGGTTCGTCGACAACATCGCCGGCATCCTTATTAAACCCCTTAAACGTGAATCGTTTAACTATCTACGTCTTGGTTTAGGAATGATGGTACCATTCCATAATCTTATTTAGTTCGCTTCTTTTCTTCTCGTCTCAATTCTAGTCCGCGTTCCTATTCCACATCGTGACAATTTAATTACTTTCATCCGAAGCTTGTTAAATATGTTTATGTTCGCTAAATGCAAAGTCATTAGTCACTCTTCCTAGTAAATTCATATTAAAATTTAAAAGTCCAAAAATTTCATAATACGGGCGGCCCCTATATCTCAGGCAGCCCCTAACCTTTTTAGGCGGCCCCCTGATCAATATGGGACTGCCACCGGCAGACACCAAAATCTATACTTAGTCAAAAAAAATTCAAAACTGAAAAACAAACACCCCCTTCCTCCTGCTGGTGCGACGAACACAACCAAAACAACCCAAAACTCAAAATCAACCACCAAAACACTAATTGAAGATTAAATCATCACTAATAATCATCTCTAACATCACAAAGATCATCAATTGTAAGTCATTTCATCTATTTTTGTTTCAATTTGAGTATAGGATTCATGATGAACACAAAAATTGAAATTGGGGATTTTCTATTTTTCTTTCAATTTTGTAAAATTAGGACTACTAGGATATAATGTATAACTTATATGCTTCCCTTAGTCATAGGATTTACATACACTAAATGAGTTTGTTAAAATTTGATTTCGCACCAAAACTTAATTTTATTTTTCAAAATCACTCACGTTAGGAACATAATAAAATTGTTGTTATGCATTGTTAATACAACTTAAAAATGTTTTTAAACACATGCATAATGATCTCATGAACAAAGGTCGAGATACATAATTCATATGTATTTTTTGACATGCTTGGATGAGCAAAATCAAATTAAGGAGCGTTTGGATTAACTCTTAGGATTTTATTTTTAGGTCGAGTTAATCGTTACTCTACATTTGTCACATTTAGGCACACACTAGAAACATTATGAATAAAATGTTACAAGTAAAATACTATAAAATGTTACCATAATTTTTTTTAGGTGACAATGCCTCGAATCACTAGATTAAATCACCAAAAGATCATAAAACTCATCCCACTCATATCAAATGAATCAATCACATTAAAGAAACACCAGTGCAAGCGTTAAAAATGGTACTTCATGAGGGTAGGGTTGTGAGTCAAACTTTGAAAACCACGACGTCCAATCCATGCTAGTGTGGATTAATTAGTTTTGATTGTTTGTTGAACATAAACAAACAAATTGTTCCTCGTTTTGTTCTCGAATTTTATAGTCAGCTCACGTTCGACTATAACTCCAAGGGTCATCTTGTGGTCAATTTCGTCATACAAAATAAGTCATTCTCTATCACTCTCGAAGAATTTGGTCAAATCTTAAAAATCCCTTTCAAATGTCAAGTGTCACACACCGACATGTGGTCACTCGACTACTTTTCAATAAGTGTTCCAAGTAAAGGTCGTTACAAAACCACTCCTCCTTCTCCAAATGTCATCAAGTCTCTTATTCAAGTTCCTCGACAAGGTCAAGTTACTCATACCAAAAAAAAGAAAACATTATCATAGATAAAACAAAATTTTATCCGCAAGGATTCAACTCATATGAAAAACCATTGGGTTGATACATACGTGCTTGAGAATGTCATTAGTTTGGGACGTTCATCAGAGATCATGTCTCTGCTTGTCTTTGTCATATGCTTTATTGCATTAAAACCTCCACTCCATACAATCTAGCATTTTTCATTCTCAAAAGAATGGAAAAGACTCGAAAAAAACCTAAGGAACTCTTACCTTATGGAATGCTTTTGACTAGATTGTTCAAACATGTTGTGTCTGTCTTTCCTGAGTTAGCAATTGATCACTACCTCTCACATGATCGAGTCATGCATCCTCTCACTCCTCATTATGAGCGAAAGATGCGATTGGATCATGGCAAGAAAAAACCTCATGATACAAATGCTAGCTCCTCTTCCACCACTCTAAATCATCCATCCTTAACTCTTCAGTTAGATGACATTGTTGATGAAAATGATGAAGAATCATTTCATTCCAACTCTTCTTCTCCTTCTCAAAACATCTCCTCGTTGTCCAATGTCGTCTCTAGAGTCTGTCAAAACCCTCCTCATGAAAGTCCACTATTAAACACCTATCTACTGAAACTATAAACCTTCAAACTCAACAACGAGATGCTCACCGGGAAGGGTTAAGGTCAACTAGAGAAGCTCTCAAGGACATGATGAGTGGAAAAGGGAAGTGAACATGTTTGCAAAACAATTAGAGATCTTTATTCTAATTTATATTATCTAGTACACTATGCCTTAAACTTTTTAATACACTCATTAGGACTAAGAATGGTAAATGGCTATTGCATGTGACTGGATGATTTTTTTTATCATCCTATAAACTCTCTATGAGAACTAATTCTTGAGAGTTATGACCTGCGTATCATACTACTATATGCTAAATGATTTGCATCTTAATTTAGGACTTTATATTCATGCTTAAATTAGTTGATTCTTGAATTTGGAAGATGCTAAAATCATTGGAAACAAGAAAAAGGAAAAAAACAGGAAATCTCGGCCTCTCTCCAGAAAACGGCCATTATAACGAGGACACCCCCTAAATATATATGGGATACGACAAATAATAGGGCGCAACAGGGAGGGTATGAATTTTCAAGAGTTTACCTCTTTTTCTGTATCTTTGACCCTGTTATACATAGCCTCATGCTGGAACCTCCTGTTTTAGCTAAACCACCTCTTGAACCTTTCATCACTCAAACCATGCTTTGCCACTTTCTAACATTACTTCCATTATTTAACTCATCCATCCTTCTTCACTCACCATCACCAACCTCTTCTCCCTATCATCTTCACTCTCACTACCAATGTCTTGCTCAAACCACTATCTAAACTTCTCTAGAAAACCAAGAATGTCGGTAAGACAAGTATGGAAGCGCAAGACATCCACTCTAAAATCATCACCTTCTTCCAAAAAGGACTCACCTCTATTTCCTCTAAGAGTCCATCTTTCAAATATCCTTTACACCATCATATAATCCACTATGAGATCAAATGACTCATCAACCTTCACAATATCTCCATCATCATTGATTCACACACTAACCCATCCAATGCCTACATTCATGTACCACCTTCACCCACCACCGCAACCAATTCATCCTCCTTTCCATACTCAAGTTGAATTTCACTCAAGCTTTTGTCATTGTTGCAAGTTTTCTAGACACCAATTCCACTATTTTATAAATGAAATCAACTTCATTCACTTTCTTCTCATCCGTCTCATATCTCAAACTCGTACCCCTCCAAACCATGTGTCACCAACCTCATCTTTTTCCCTCTTTAATTAATCATTCTCGTATGATTAATCTACCTAAATAATCGACCACCCATATTTTGATTATGGCATCTTCTACATTTCAAGAATCTACTAGTGTAGCTCTATGCCTTAATATGTCTTTACTTTATGCTTATCTACTTTATTTTGTAATGATTTATACCATTATAGTATGAATTTATCTTATCTCTTATTTAGCTTTAATTGAAATCAATGCTTCTTGTATGAGCTTATTAAGTAATGAATGAAACTACTTTATGATTTAACTTTCATGAATTGCTATAAATTGAAGAAAATGTCTTGCACTTGTACTCTAACTTTGTTATGTAGCAAACAATTTTTGTAAGATCGATCCCTTGGTGCCCCAAACGAGGGGAAGCATACATCAAGGGGGAGTCTTGATATCGCCGACTTCTTTCTTTCTATAACAATTTGACGATCATCCTTTTTGAATTCGACAAAAAGGGGGAGAAATGGAATGAACACTCATTAATAACTTGAAACATTTAATTTTATAGAAAATAAGTTTATATTTTGTCATCATTAAAAAGGGGGAGATTTTTAATACAAATAATGTCTAAAAACGTTGTTTATATTTTTCGACCTCTCAATGTTTTGATAATAACAAAATGTAAAAATGTGTACGATAAAAATAAACGTTTACAAATTATTAATCGTAAAATTCCATTTCTAAGATTAGTAATCACTTAAGGTATGGACAAACAAATCTTTAGCATAATTAGTGATCAAGAAAATATTTTTCTCTTAACCATCATATTTCTATAAAAGTATTTTCTCAAAAATAATTATACAAAATATTTTCTAATTAAAAGAAAAGTTTTATTTAAAACTTAAATTTGAAATTCAAATTTTCCCCCCAAAATGGAAGGTTCTATAACAGATACAACCTTCCTTACAAAAAGACAAAAACAAGAGCATAGTCTACTGGGCGGACCCCTTTTAGGTCTGGCGGCAAACAGATATATCTGGGATCGCCAAGACCGCATGCAGTGACCGTTGGTTTTCCTGTCTATAAATATTGCTCCGTTCCCAGCAGAAACATACACCTCTTTGCAGGAATTTTTCAGATAACTTTCTCTCTCTAAAAACCTTCTTTCTCTCTCTAAATCTCTTGATCACTAACATTCTTTGATCTTGTTTCAAGTGATCTAATCTCTTCTTCTCATCTCTCCTCTCTATTAAGTACAAGAGAAGAACATTCGTATTCGCCAAGAAACGAATTGCTATTTAGTGATCTCTCCTCTCTTCTTTTAAGTATCAAATCTTTATTGTAATTATCTTGTGTAATTGTGTCATTCGGATTGTATACAAATCCGATAGTGTAGATCTTGTGAGTGTATAGTGTTTGTGAAGTGGTAGATTGGTTCTAGCTAAGATTAGGACTCGAAATTTAGCTTAGTGTCGGAAAATAACGTAAGCGACGTGTAAACGGTTTTCTCCGCCTGAAGGGAGCTTGTTGACATAGTGAAATCTCAAGTAGGTTACTCGGGGAGTGGTGTAGGGCGAAGAAGAGCTTTGTAGCCGAACCACTATAAATCTTGGTGTCTTGGTTTGTTTGTTCCTTCTCTTATCTCTTTATATTTTGTGATTATTATTTAGTATTAGTTTAGATATTTACATTGTTGATTCATATTGTTGATTGATTGAACATACAACTCGAATCTAAGTATTTTTGAAAACAAACTTTTAAAACTTAAAATGAACCTGTAAACTATTCAACCCCCCCCCCTTCTAGTTTCCACAGACTCTCCTAAGAGAAACGTAGTTTTCTCTCTTGAAACGAAGCTTCACTACTTTGATAGGGATGACATGTAATTTGATGACTTGGAACAGGTGGTCGAGAAAGCGGAGATGGGAATACTTCTAGCAAAAATGGTTGATTGATTTTTATGGTTTTTGGCATTTCTCATGGGACAATTTTATTACTTCATAGGTTGTGTTGCATTTACATAGAGATTGTTGTTCCATGAGATTGACATGTTAATGTTATGTTGTTTTGGTTTTAAGCACAAATGGTGCGTTGTTGTTTTGCCTATGTGACGGGCTGAGATGTAGGACATCACCTACATCCTTTGTACTTCAACGTTTTTTGCTGTAATATATTTTACCGGTGAATCCCTTTACCCAAAAAAAAGGTGTTTATAGAAGACTTACTTGTTATCCTATAGATGCGTAAGCTTCACGACTAGTCAGATCTGCGGGATCTCCGTCTTCTTTCTTGTTCGACCAGATTAGGGTTTCCATGAGGAAAACCGAATCTTGGGTTGCATCAGGTATCTACCGGTACTTGATGAGGTGTAATCTTATACACTTTTTTGGGGTCATTTAACCTCTATAATCATGCACAAATGCTTAAAATATGTGCTTAATCATTTCTTTTTTGCATTTTTAGCACTTAGAAGACATTTGGAGGAAATACACGTGACGTGGGCTCTATTTTGGAAGAAACGGGACAAGAGTACGACTTTACACAAAAGAAGGCTTGAAGAATCACTCACAAAAGGTGGAGACAACGTCAGGAATACTTGCGACGCTGTCTGGATTATCAAGCGATCGCGTCAGAGAATTTGTGACTGTGTCTGGACTGTAGCCGTCATAAGAAACCCTAAGAAGATTCGCTGCGTGATGGGGTCAGGATTTATTGCGACACCATCGCAGATTCTTTTCTTATAAATACAAACTCGATTTTAGGGTTTTACATAGCATATTAGGAGTGGAGTTTGGTAGAGAACGATTTGTGGCTGACTTTAGGAGTATTTTAAGGTTTCCCCACCCTTTAGTACCTTCCCCAATCGCTTGTTTCAATATAGTAAAGTTCTTTTATCCTTTGATCCATCAATATGTCTTATTGTTTGATTGGTTATTGTGCTTTGCTTATCTTTAACATGCTAGGCTAGATCTCATTAGTGTTTGCTTATGATTGCATGTGAATTGGTATGTAGATCATAATAATATTGCTTCTTGATTGTTGTGTGTGCATGTTTAGACTCTAGAACCCTAGTTAGTTAAGAGTATCGAAGATCTAGAGCGGCATGATTGTGTAGAAAGGATTCCATCAGTAATAGTCTTCATACTACCTTACCCATCTATGGATGATCCCCTTTAAGTATTTTAATGCGTGTCTATCTCCCTAGGGGCCTTATAACAGACTTCATACTACCTTACTTGTGCGTTTCCCTAGCAATGTATCACGTAGACGGCGTTTTCATGTAATTCGTCATGCTTTTCGAAAATACTTACACATACATCTCAAGTGGGACAAGGCAATAGAGTTAGGAGAAACATACTAAGGATCATGCATGATTAAGTAAACACTTCTTTTTTATCATATGAATTCTCCACATTAGATTAGTTTAGTTATTAAATAATTAGTTAAAACAAACCCCCTTTAAACCCAAGATTTAAATTGCTTTCATAAAATACAAAAATACAAAAATATTCTTCTTTCAACCTGTAGACCTTAGTTACATCTAGTTTGGACCTTCACACGCTATTCCTCTAGAGAACTATAACAACCCTCGTGTCTTGCCTATACTACACTACAACGGTTAGGTACACTGCCTACGGAGTTGTAAAACTTAGTGAAGTTTTGCCACCTCATCAAAGTTTTTGGCGTCGCTACTGGGGAATAATATAGGTTCTGAATTTTATTTAGCTTAGGTCTACTCGCTTGAATCCTTTCAAGTGATATTTTAATCCTTTGTTATTAGCTTTCTTGTAGTCTATCTTTTCTTTGTGCCTTTGTTTTGTAAATCTTTTCATTGACCTTCATGGAAAACGAAAATCCGCATCGTACTTTAGGAGATTACTCCAAACCTAGCCACGAGGGCTACCGAAACACCATTGAGATCCCCGATGGGAATAATGCGGTGCCTCTTTGATCCGACACCATTCGGTTGGTGCAAAACAGATGCTCATTCCATGGACTTCGGTCTGAGGATCTAAATCAACACCTTAAGGATTTCTTAAAACTTGTGGACTCACTTGACCTTAATGGTGATAATAGGGAAAGGACGCGCCTGCGTTTATTTCAATTTTCCCTTCGATATCAAGCTAGCAATTGGCTTGAGCGTCTCCTTGCGGGATCCATCTCCACTTGGGAGGATCTCACTAATTGTTTCCTTGCTCAATTCTTTTCACCGGGAAGGACTTCTAAACTTCGTAACGACATCTTAATGTTCCAACAACACCAAGGTGAATCTCTCTCCAAAGCATGGACTCGTTTTAAGGACTTACTCTAAAAAGTCCATAATCATGGTATTGATCTTTGGCTTAAAATCTAAATCTTTTATGACCAGGTCAATCCCATCACAAGATGAACCATCGATCAAGCGGCCTGTGGTAAGTTACATGATAAAAACGACGAAGAATCTTGGGCATTATTGAAGGTCCTCTCCCTCTATGACAACGAAAGTTATAATGATCCAAAAGACTTCGCTAAACCGTTCAAGGCAATCTCTATGCCCCAAGATGTCCCGAGTATATCCGGTCGACGTCTCATCGAGCTCAAAAATCAGGTCCAATGCTTGATGGAAGCTCATGTTGCTCCTAACCAACCCATTCAAGTGAACAAAATCACTTTTTCATGTGATATTTGTAGTGGTCCTCACGACACTCAATATTGTATGGAAAATCCTGAGTAAGCTTTTATTGACTATGCATCCTCGCGTACTGACGAAGCGAGAGGTAATTGGTACACTTATAAGCCCAAGCAAAATTACCTTGGTGACACCTATAATCCGTCTTGGAAAAGTCACCCAAACCTTAGGTGGAGGCAACCTCAAAATTCTCAAAACAAATTTTCAAATCCACCTAATCATTTTCAATCAAACTGTTCATTCCCGAACTGATCCTTCAACAACAATCCTAAAATTTTTAATCAAACAAGTCTCGAAGGGTTGGTGTCTAACTTCATAGCGTCTGAAGATGCTAAGATAACTAGGTTTGAAGCCGATTTCAAACAACATCAAAGCGAGATTACCAACAAATTAGACACTCAATTGAAGGAATTTAATGACCGAATGACGGGAGCACTCCCGAACGACACGGTAAAGAACCCAAAGTTGACCCCTAATTCAACCTCGTCTACTCATTCTTACCCAACGGGGGATCCTCAAAGTTCCTCTAATTCTTTCAAATCGGTCAATGCTATCCAAACGTGTTTCAAATCTACTACCAACATTTCAAAAGACCAACCACAAGTCAACACTTTAACGATCAATGAGATTGAAACACCAAAACCAAAAGAACCCAAAGAATCTCTCAAAGATGAATTTGCAGATTTGCATCTTAACTTACCGGTTCTTGAAGTTCTAGCTCATGTTCCAATCTACGACGCCCTATTAGATAAATATATAGTAAGTTTGAAACTAGGCAAAAACGGGTCCGAATTCATTCAAAGTATAGCGCCAGAAAAAATGAAGGATCCTAGATTATTCATCTTACCTTGTAGACTAGGGGACTCCAAGCCTTTTGATACCTTAGCCGATTTAGGGTCATGTGTGAATTTAATCACATTGAATCTCTTTAAAAAGCTTAATGTAGGATTGATGTCCTAGGATTATCGAATGGAACTAAGTCGTATCCCATAGGAATCTTAAAAAATGTAGAGATTAATGTAGGGAAGTTAAAACTTTTTGAGGATTTTCACGTAGTGGACATGGAAAGAGAACCTACTTGCCCCTTATTAGTAGGAAGAGGATTTTTAGCAACCGCTAATGCCATAATAGATTGTATGAAAGCTAAAATAGCGGTAGGAGAAGGACTTGCTAGATCAATATTTGGCGTTAGATAACTAGACTTTGGAGAGGAAAATGTGCCTTATTGGACCACTATAGGTAAGCGCGAATCCTACAAACCAAGAACTAGTGAAGATGATATAGGCCCCCGACCCCCTTACTTTGCAAAAAGAGACTTTCGAGACAACCATTTACCCGGGGAGTGGGAGATTGCTAGAGATGCTGAGGTCAACCCTTTTAAGGATATCTTAGTGTTTAGGAAAATGGTAGAATTCCTAGGGACCATACCCATAAACTTGAGAAGAAACATGTGGGAGTCAGAAGAGGTAATAAACTATAAAATGGATTGGGATAGGCCACCAAAGGAAGGAGATGGTGTATGGCACATTAAGATTGAATTAATTGACCCCGATGGAGAAAATTTTGATAGGGCATTCCAATCAATCCCGACAACTAGGAAACTATCCCCAAAAGAGAATCCAAGTGATATCCTCAACTTGGATTATTTCCATCATTCTTAGGAATATGACTCCGAGTCTAGCTAAACGACTCTTTAATAAACAAAAGCGCTTATTGGGAGGCAACCAAATCTTTTAATTTCTTGCAATTTAGGTGTGTCATGTGTGTTTTAATTCTTTATTATTTATTTTAATTGTTTGAAAATAATTTTGTAATCATGCTTTGTTTGGATTTTAACCTCGTCTTAATCTCAATCAAAAGTATTTTGCATAATAAGTGTAGGGGAAATATCCGATTTTTAAGAACCATTTCAAACATGTTAAATAAATAATTTAGATTAATTCACGTCTTGTGTGTTTTTTTATTCATATGATTGTGTTAATAAATTCTGTGGTTTTTGTAGTAAATTTTTGCAGGAAATACTAATGGGACTTGCGTGCAAAAATATTTCAAGAAATGATTTTTTTTCTTTACAGCATGTGGAGACGGCGTCAGGATTTTTCCTGACGGCGCCGCCACCCTGCTACAGTAAAATTCACATTTTTTCTAATTTTTGAAAATTTTGTATAATTTTCGGAATTTGTAATTTGCTTAAGACCTGCAGGAAACCACAATTACATTAACACATTCATCCTATCCTTTATTTGTTTTCGTAGAGTCAAAAACCCTAAATCATATAGTTTTATTTATCATTTCGTCAATTTTACATTAGGTGTAGTTGTGTCTTGTCTTTGATTTGGAGGTTATATTTGATAAGGAGAAGCCCGGAAGTTCTTAAAGGTTTCATGTAGACAATTATTGGATGACGATTTAGCCGGGATCATTTGTTTCTTCTCCATCATTGAGCAAAACCAAGGGAGTACTAGTTTCTTTTGCCCTTTTTCTTTTCCCTTTATTCGTTTATGGGTACTTTGTGGAACATTGGGGACAATGTTCATAATAAGTGTAAGGGGGAAATAAAAGCCTTAGAAACTATTCTTTCATTTGTCTTTGCTTTGTCCCTAAAATGATGAGTAATATATCGAAACATAACGTAGAAGGTAATTTTTGACCCAAATTTAAAATTTTTATGGTAAATACCGATGAAACTAAGTACTAGTAGCATCTCATTGGATAGGAAAATTTTATGATTCGCACAAAAACCCTACCACTTAAAAAAATTCCACCCCCAAATTGTGAGGTTCGCCCCTAGATCTTTAGGAATTCGGGTATCCATCTTTGATACCCAAGATAATTTATACCTTAAGTTTTCTCGAGTTAAGGAAACAGCAATTGCATGTGTCGCGTTCATAGATGTGTCCGTGCATGTGTGATTTTTTCGCCTTTTCTGGAGCATTGGTATCGGTTTTAAATTATATGAGAGTGTACCGGTAGTGTATTAAATTTTAGAACTTGCTTTAGTGATGGATTCCGAGACCGCACAGTGAGTATTAGGATTTGCTAAATGATAAGAGGCACTAGGATTAACCCATGTTTTAAATCTGTAATTGTTATTATGGTCACCTCGACTATATAACTATCCCACACCCTTGCCATGCACTTAATTTTAGTGCAAGATCCCCTTAGTACAACCCTCTGAGCCTTTCCTTTTCACGGTTCTCGTAATTTTCTGGTGGATGTCGGATTATTAATGAAGAGCATTGTTTACCCTTAAACCAATTGTTACACCCAAATTGCCTTAGCCTACCTTGTATGTACTCGTTTTTTGTACATTATTGTTTAACCCAAGTTAATTATTTGAGTACACGGTTGCTAAGTCTTTATCCTTGTAAATACAGTTTGGGACGATTGGAATTCATGGTAGTATTTATTTTGCTGAAGAATAGGGAAGAAAAGTTAAGTCAATACCCCCATAATTTGTTTGATAGTCTCCATGTTATTTTGATCCACCTTAATTCGGGTCATTAGATTAGTTCATGTATCGAGTATGTAAAAGCTCAAGTGTAGGGGTGTATCTATAAATCCCAAGTGATGTTATGAAAGAAAGAGAAAAGAAAAAGAAAGAGTTTGATGTAAAGTTGTGTAGTGTTTGTATATCTTTGTCTAAGTAGTCGAGTCTTTGGCTTAGCAACTGATTACAATATTTTATATACGTATAAAGAAATTTACTAGAAATCCTTGAGGACAAAGATTAAAAGTAAAATTCACACGAAAATATTGTACGTTAACCGGTAAGTGTTCACTGGGTCATTTATACCCCAAGAATCATGAAATTGAAACTCTGTTTTTTATTTGGACAATGATTTGAATTGGTTTCATTGATTTGGAATTACTGTTATCAGGACTTTTTTTTTTGAATTGCGTTTTTCTATTTCTCCATTTAAGAACACATAAAACATTCAAAGGGAACAACCAATATTAACGCATAATAAAAAAAAAAATCAAAAAAAAAATCAAAAAAAATTAAACCCTGGCAGGGAGGGGGGGGGGGAAATTAAAGAACGCGACAATTAAAACCTTAATTATCTAAATTAAAACCTCTCAAATTGATTTTTTTTACTTTTCTATCCTAATTTACTAACTTGTCTAAGAAAAGCTAACTAAGAAAAGAAAAATCCTAAACCAAGGGTGCTTAAAGGTAAAAAAGAAAAGACAAACCAAGAACTGGAATCAAATCGTTCTTTAGAAACTGAAATTTCTTAATTTTAACCATTACGAAAGTAATCTTAAATTAAGCCTAAAATATGATTAAAAGAAAATTTTATAAAAAATAATTTTTATTTTTTTTTTGTTTATTTTTTCTATTTTGTTATGACTTTTAAAGTTTTAAACTTAAATAAATGCCAAAAAAAAAATGTAAAAAACTATGAATTAAAATTCTAAGAAAATCTACATAAAATATATTAAGCTACAAGAATGAAGAGAAATACTAATAGGTAAAAATGCTTAAATGAATAAGTCTAGAAAAAGAGTACAAAGACGTGTGATTAGTGCTTATTATTAAAAAAGAATCAAAAAGGTGATAAAAAGATTATTAAGTGCACCTTGGACGTTTAAAACGTCCCAAGGGGCAGTGTGGTATTTTAAAGTTGTGGGTAGGTAGAAGTAGTGGCTTTAGTTGTCGCAGTGGAGTGAGAGTAGCAGGTTTGTAGTAGGTTATTGAGTGTTTGTGTTTTGTGAAGACCATTTGAAAAGGTTTGTGGAGGAGGGGTAGATATGAGATTTTATTGTTGAGGTTGAGTGAGGGTTAGTAGAGTAGAGTAGGGTTAGGAGAAGGTTTCTGTGTTTGAGGAGAGGTAGAAGAGCTGGGAGGGTATTGGAAGGTTAGAGATAGGTAGAGGAGGGTAGAAGGAGAGAGGTGGGTAGTAGATTGTATTTGTCTTTTTGAGGAGGGGTAGAGAGATGACGGTTAGAGCGTAGCGGATTGTGGGGGTATTCGAAAAAATGTCCCTTATTTTGCTTCACCTACAATTTCCCTCTCTTCCCCTTTTTTTTATTTTTGCAAAAAAAAAAAAAAAAAAAAAAAAAACAAAAAAAAAATTTAAAAAAGCAAGTTTATAAAACAACTACTTTTTTTTAACAAGCAACTTTTGTACATAAAAAAAAGACAACTCTTTTAAAAAATACAAAAAATAAAGCCAGAAAAGGAAAGAAAAGGATACGAAAATTAGCTTTTATTAAATAGACAGAATCACTCTTACCTTTTTTTAAACGCTTTATTAATTATTAAAATCTCAAAGAAGAAGAGAAACAAATTAAGTTGTGTGGAATGGAAATTGGGGTGGAATATGAATCTAACTTAATAAAATAACTTTAATACTTCCAACATTTACTTAAAATAACATAATTTTAACTAGAATTATTAAGCAAAAAAAAATAATACTGTATGTAAGCTGGTGGAAGAAAAAAAAAGAAAATTTGAAAGAAAAAAAATGAGAAAAAAAAAAAAAAAAAAAAAGAAAAAAAGCACTACCTTCTAATAACGCATTTATAATTCGAATTTTTTATTATTAAAGGAAAAATAGAGTTCAAAACAGTACAAACAGTAGTTACTTTTGAGCTTATTTTTTAGATAAGCATTATGGATCAGTATGGAACTTTGGTTTTGGTAAAATTTTTTTAGATATTTTTTAAAAGCTTTCTTGACCTCTAAAAGTATTTAAAACTAGTGCCATTTTGAAAAACATTTTTGAAATCTGGAATAAGCTAAGAAATGCTAGCTAAAAAAAAGGCTCTTTTCTTTACACTCAAGTAGTATGAGTGTGTTATTTTTTGGTTTTTGTTTTTTTTTTTAAAGTCAAAAATGAAATGCTAAAAAATAGTAGGCCTTTCTTTTTTACAACCGATGAAACAAAATAAGCCTTTCTATTATAAGCTGATATAAGTTCAATCAGAAGAGTTTAAAACTACCCTACACTCTACTGGTGCACAAAATATATTAAGAGAGCTAATTCCTACATTTAGTGGCTGATTTTCAAATTGAAAAAGGGATCTTGACTGTTTTTTAATACTGATGGACAATTGACATTTAAACTTACCAAATCTTTAACAACACCCATTTGATGCAGAATAAGGACTATTTGTTTCTATTACTATTTTTTAAGAACCAAATTAAGAGTTATGAAAGCAATTTGAACAACTAGAAATCAAATTGAGCTAGATTACCCTAATAAGCATAACCTTGTACCCCAGATCTAAAAACTACACCCTAACTTGCTAACAACTTGAAATGATTCAACAAAAACCTTTAAAAAAGGTCAATAATCTAAATATAAAGGATTAAAATAAACCAAAGTAGCAAGAATCCCCACCAGTACTAACTTGAGGTTAGTACTGGCCTTGATCCAAACACCCCTTTAGAAATTTAACTTCATATTTGGTTTAAGAAACATGTGACATAAGATTGACCATTAAATAACAGATATCAATAAGCTTTTAACAAAACCTAATGAACAGATTTAACAACTGATAATAAGCATAATAATACAGCTAACAGTAACTAACTATTATTTTTTAGTTTTGTTGAATTTTTTCATGTTTTATAGAAATAACAAGCAGATAAGTTCTAAGGCTAACAATTTGACATAAATAAGCATTTAAACATCTATATAAAGCAATAAGCTTAGAGTAGGATAGCATTAAGCAGCCAATAAGCAGTTGTAGTAGAAGTTTTAGTATTAAGCATAATTAAGCATATTAAAAGGCTATGTAATAGTAAATTGAGAACTAACAAGAGCTTTTGCAACAAAAAACGAAGGCTTTTATTAATTTGCTCTTATGAGCTTATCAATAAGCTCCAGCTTATCCTAGGATAAGCTGGTGATGTGTGGTACTTGGAAGCCTATCCAGGTCTGGCTTCCCTTACTTATTTAAAAGTTGTGTGGTAAAATTGAGGGTGATTTTGAATTTGAGTCTTACTAAAAGCTTGTTAAGCTTTTGAAAGCTTAAACTAAGTGAAATAATAGCTTATGACTAAATGATAGCTTATTGAAACGTTATTTGAACACAAAAGAGCTTATTTAAAAACTAAATTGAAAACATGAAAATTGCCAAATTTAGCTATAATTGAAAACAACTTTTAAATGAATTACAATGCTGATTAATATGAAGATGTACATTGATTTAAAAAACGATAAGCTAAAAATGACTAATAAACTAAATAAGCTAAATTACATTAAGATTTTTATTACTCCTAGATATATCCTCCCCTCTGGTGAGTGTATGAGGGTGCCTTATTTATAGGCCAATGAGAGAAGGTTTAGGCTCTTTTGGTGCTTTCCCGTTTGATCTCATCCATCCATTCATAACTAACTCTGAATCAAATGATCACCGGTCCCTTGATTTGAGTGCACGTCACATCTTCCAATCATATTTGTTAGGATCGCCAGCATGTCAATTTTTAGTCAGACGTATTTTGTAGACGGAGCTTCTAGAAATGTTAATTGCAACTTTAGTGGGGTTAATTGGGTGTACGAGTTGTGCAGGGTAAATTTAGGGACGGAGGTGAACAGTAAAACTGTTTTTCCCGCCCCCTTTTTCTTTATACGTTTTCTTTATTTGACCCGCAGCTTAAAATGGTTGACTTGGGCTTGTATATAAAGGGTTTAGGCCCAGCGGTTATGTGTATTAGGCTAAGGTAACTGGGGATTTTGATTTTTTGGGTTTTTATAATAGACTTAACGACCGGTTTTGTCCCTAAGTATAAACGGGTCCTAATGGTATCTATTCATTTAAGGACTTATGGTGAAATAGGTTTAACAATAAGGGCTCATTTGGTATTTTGAAGTTTTTGTCATCATGTGGATTGACTAAGCTTGACCATGGTTGACTTTTATTGACCTTGGTTGACCATAATTGATACCTTCCCGTCTCTTGTGTACTCTTTCTGTTCCCGTGTCCGGTTTTATCCGGTTTTGGCTCTTTCTTATGATTTTGGAATTATCGTTACTACAATTCACAAAAGACAAAATAACATATCAAGTATAATTTGCACTTTTTCATCTTTTAGGTCATTTTTGATATATAAACAGGATATGTGAATTCTCAATATCAAAATTCCCCAAACTAAGTGATTGTTGTGTCCTCACGCAATGTTATATGCTCTAAAACCAAATACTCCAAAACCTCCCCAAACCAATCCTTTGAAAAGTAGCGAAGTCTTTTGTGGGGAAAGTATAAGAATCTAAAGTTTTAAAAAACACCCCATTTCCATTTCAATGGTTGTTTCTATTTTTATGATTTTCATAATTTCCTACTTACAACTTATTCATGTGTGACATAATGTATTGCTTTCATTAGTCATTGATAACTTTGAGGATCACGGAACAAAAAAGCACACTAAAGTTGTTCCAATAGATAAATTCATCTAGGTATCCCGACTTGCACTCTCTTCCAAGCCAAGCTTAAAAACAAGATCATTGTAAAATACAAGTTATGATGCTAACACTACTCATAAAGGTTAATTGTGTATTACTTTTCCTCCCGTATTCCTAAATTTCTTATCTTAAGATTTTATTCAAGTCATATACCCGAAGGCTCTTTAAGACTTTATTTCGATATTTATTAATTCTAAAAATAAAGCGTAACGGTTAAAAACGCAATAATTAGTTCCTAGCCCTTTTCAAAAGATCAAATGTCATCAAAATTAAGTCCACATCGAGGCGACCAAAACAATTTGGTTTTTTAGGTTATTAAGCAAGGCACCATTTCATGTCATATACCCTTAGGCTTCTTTAGTCATAAATGGACCAATTTATTTGCACCATATACCCTAAGGCTCTCTTAGGTATAAACAAGCAAGACAAAATTAAGTCAATAATATCTATATCCATGCTTACCTCTAAGGCTCTGTTAAGGAATGTATAAGGTTATAATTTCACTTTTAAATCTATTACCCTATTATACCTAAGGATCTTTACTGGGATATAAGCGAAATATTCTTATTCATGTGATTACATATCAGTATGCCAAATTAAAGTATTTTCCTGATGTATACTCTTTCTGAGTCACAAAGGATACTAAAGAAAAACTTCCATAATAATTATTAACCAAAAACCGCACAACTCTATTTATTTAAACGACTTATATATAAAGGTGAACAAGCTAATGGGATGGGTAAAAGCACATATTATTAACACTTAAGAGCCTTAATAAGAAAAGTCAATATTCTATGTTTAGCTCAAAACTTATACTTCTACTAATATCATCTCTTGTTCTTTACATTTAAAATTTCTAATAAAGAAACGGTGGGATACTTGCCTAAGAAATCGATTTCGATATTTTAAATCAATTTTGGGGAACTTGCAAAAATTTTTTCCACTTGAAACCTTTTTTTGGTTGTTTAAGCTACGACTTGTTTTTATAGCTCTTGTATAAAAGATTAGAAAAATTCATTTCAATTACATGTTAAGGAGAAAGCTAAGATATAAAATCGGTCGGGTCAAAATTTACTTTTGTTCTCACCAACAGAAAGCCTACATTCGTGTCAAAACACTTATTATCAACTATTTTTTTCTATCATTTATTTATTTATTTTATTTTTTATTTTTTTATTATGAACATGAACATTTAAATTTTTACATATATAAAATTTTAAATTTTTGCGGGAAAACGAGGTACGTGAGAACAACGAGCTAAGGTAGGTAAGATCATATCGAAGATATACTACAAAATTTTGATTACAATATTTTATATACGTATAAATAAATTTACTAGAAATCCTTGAGGACAAAGATTAAAAGTAAAATTCACACGAAAATAAAAAACCTCCCGGGTCGTTTTCCCTCGACGAAGCGCGAATTGAGAATCGGTTAAGTCCGTGATCGCGCGTTTTGAATGGTTTCAAATTTGTGAATTGATTATCTACTTCTACAATTAAAAGAACATAAATCATATAAAGAAAAATTAACGACTAAGCAATTTAAACAAGTAAGCACTAAACATTAACGGGAATTAAAGAAACGCGACAATTAAAACCTAAATTAAACCTAAAATGATTTTTTAAAACTTTCCTAATCCTAATTACTAACTTGTAAGAAAAATCTAAGGAAATCCTAAACCGAGGGTGCGTAAAGTAAAAAAACGAAGAAAACAAGAGCGGGATTCAAATCCCGTTCTTTAAAAAATGAATTTCTTAAATTTTAACCCTACGAAATCAAATTTAAATCCTAAGCCTAAAATATGATAAAAGAAAATTTTATAAATTTTTTTTTTATTTTTTTGATTATTTTTCTATTTTTTATGACTTTTTAAAGTTTTTAACTAAATAAATGCAAGAAAAATGTAAAACTATGAATTAAAATTATAAAAAAATTACTAAAAATAGATTAAGCTATAAGGAATGCTGGAAAAATACTAACTAGGAAAATGCTTAAATGAATAAGCCCAAAAAAAGCTACAAAGCACGCGAAGTGCTTATTATAAAAAGAAATCAAAAAGGTGATAAAAGATTATTAAGTGCACCCTTGGACGTAAAAGTCCCAAGGGCGCAGTGGTGTTGAGTGTGTGTTGTGAGATCTTGAAAAGGTTGAGGAGGTTAGAGGTTGTGGGTTCGAGTCTTGCTCACCCACCAATTTCCCCTCTTCCCTTTTTTTATTTTTGCAAAAACTTTAAAAAGCAAAGTTATAAAACAGATTTTAACAAGCAACTTTTGTAAAGACAACTCTTTTAAAAACTTACAAATAAGCCAGAAATTAGCTTATTAAACAAACAGAATCACTTAACTTTTTTTAAAGCTTTATTAAAACTCAAAGAAACAAAATAAGCTTGGAATAAGCTCAAACTTAAT
>BQNB010021580.1:0-33540 GCA_026074375.1 Tanacetum coccineum
CGTTTGGCCAGTTGGCAAGAAACACCCCTGAAAGTTATATAGGTTATTGCATTCATGGTCCTTGTGAGTTACATCTTTGGAGGGTTGGCAGAAATAACCCTTGTGGTTAATACTTTGGGAAAATGGCAGCATGAGTCCCTTATAAACATTTTCTTCATATTCTTCATTAAATAAGTTAGGGACTTGGCAATTTTGGCCCCTAAGCTTATTTTTCTTCACTTTTTGACTTTGGATTTGTCGGGGTTGACTTTGGTTGACTTTTTTAGACTTGGGCTTTGTCTTGACTTTGTCTTTACCACGCTTTTCCATTCTGTGTCCGGTTTTGTTGTTTTGGCTTTGTTTTTCGTCCTTTTCTTAGATATTCATTCCTGCACAACACAATTAGCAAAACAAGCATATTTTTGGTATTTTAAGTCCGTTTTTGGTTATTTTAACTTGTTTTTTAAAGGTAAAAGGTGTGTGTAATTAAACACATACCAATAGGATCTCGCGACCACCATGTAGCAATCAGAAGAATAAAGTAGAAGACCACTCTAGGAAAGTTAAATCTAGTTTGAATAAGACAAATTCTGTTTCTAAACCTATCAGTAATGCACTTGTTAAGCATTCTGTGAGAAATGCTAAGTTTGAATCTTTGTGTGCTATCTGTAACAAATGTTTGTTTGATGCTAATCATGATATATGTCTTATTGATTTTGTGAATGATGTGAATGTGCATTCGAAATCTAAATCTAAAAGAAACAAAAAGAGAAAAACTTGGAAACCTACGGGTAAAGTGTTCACTGATGTAGGATATAAGTGGAAACCAACAGGAAGATTATTCACTATAGTTGGTAGTTCATGCCCTTTAACTAGGATCACCCCCAAGAAAATAGTGCATCTTAAGGACACCACTCCTAAGTCAGCTGACATACCAAAACCATAGATAAAAGTCTTAGTAGGAGACCTAAACAGTTAAAATCAGTAGGTTCAAGTAAAAAAGATAAGATTGTTGAATCTAAAATTGCTAACAACTCGAAACCCACTCATTTGTGGGGATCCAATGCTACAGATGTTCCATCTTCTTCTTATCTTGTCAATGATAGGTCATCGGGATCGTCCTCTGGTATCTAGACTCCAGATGTTCAAAACATATGACAGGGAACCACTCTCAGCTCATGAACTTTGTTAGTAAATTTCTAGGAACTGTTCGATTCAAAAATGACAAAGTTGCAAAGATAATGGGGTATGGTGACTATCAGCAGAGGAATGTTATTATCTCAAGGGTGTATTATGTTGAATGACTTAGACATAACTTGTTTTATGTTGGACAATTTTGTGACGCAGATCTTGAAGTTGCATTTTGGAAAAACACTTGCTTTATTCGGAATTTAGAAGGTGTTGATCTACTTTCAGGCTCCTGTGACACAAATTTGTACATAATTTCTCTTGATGGCATGCTAAAGACTTCTCCGATCTATCTTCTATCAAAAGCTTCAAAGACTAAGAGCTGGTTATGGCACCGTCATTTATCGCATCTCAACTCTAGTACTCTTAACAAGCTAGCCATAAACGGTCTTGCACGAGGTATTACAAAGCTTAAATTTCAGAAAGATCATCTGTGTTTAGCGTGTGCATTAGGAAAAAGCTATAAATCTTCTCATCAACCCAAAGTTGAGGACACTAACCAAGAGAAACTATATCTTTTGCATATGGATAGATGTGGCCCGATGCGCGTGGAGAGTATTAATGGGAAAAAGTATATCTTGGTAATTGTTGATGATTACTCTCGATTTACTTGGGTTAAATTTCTGAGATCAAAGGATGAAGCTATCATCAAGTGCATCAAAAATATTCAAGTTCGTTTGAATGCCACAGTCTGTAATGTTTGAACAGATAATGGAACGGAAATTTTCAATCAGACTCTGTGATTTTTATGAAAATGTCAGCATTTCACACCAAACTTCTGTTGCTCGCACTCCTCAACAGAACGGCGTTGTCGAACGACGAAACTGAACTCTTATGGAAGCTGTCCGCACTATGTTGATATTTTTAAAAACTCCTTTGTTTCTATAGGCCGAAGCAATCAACACAGCTTGTTATACCCAAAACTGTTCTTTGATTCGTCTCTGATATAACAAAACTCCATATGAGCTGATGCACGACAAAAATCTGGATTTATCATTCTTTCATGTCTTTGTTCACTATGTTATCCAACCAATGACAGTGAAGACTTGGGTAAATTAAATGCAAAGGCCGATATTGATATTTTCATTGGATACACGCCAGCAAAGAAAGCTTTTAGAATCTATAACAGGAGAACCTGAAAAATTATGGAAACTATTCATGTGACGTTCAATGAGCTGAAAGCAATGGCTTTTGAACAATTTGGTTCAGGACCCGGGCTTCAAGTAATGACTCCTGCAACATCCAGTTCAGGACTCGTACAAAACATTATTCCTTAACAACCTTGTAATCCACCAAAAAGAGATGATTTTGATAGTTTGTTTCAACCATTGTTTGATGAATACTTCAATCCTCCAACTATTGTTGTCTCTACAGTTCCTGTAGCTGCTGCACCAAGAGCTATTGAAATAGCCGATTCACCTGTGTCTACATCCATTGACCAAGATGCATCATCATCAAGTATCCCATCATCACAAGATCAAGAACATTCTCTAATTATTTCTCAAGCTGTTGAAGAATCACCTAAAACACCACTATTTCATGATGATCCTCTTCACGAACCTCTTCATGAAGACTCGACTTCTCAAGGATCATCATCTAATGTGAGACCATCCCACACTCCATTTGAACTCATTGGTAGATGGACTAAGGATCATCAAATAGTAAACATGATCGGTGATCCTTTCGCTCAGTCTCCACTAGAAAGCAACTCAAAACCGACGGCATGTGGTGTTACTTTGATGCCTTCCTAACTTCTGTAGAACCAAAGAACTTCAAACAAGCAATGACCAAACCATCATGGATCGATGCAATGCAAGAAGAAATTCATGAATTTGAAAGACTACAAGTTTAGGAATTGGTACCATGTCTAGATAAAGTCATGTTGATCAAAAATATGGATTTATAAGGTCAAGACAGACGAGTTTGGCGGGGTACTAAAGAATAAGGCTAGATTAGTTGCTCAGGGGTTTAGGCAAGAGGAAGGAATTGATTTCGAGGAATCATTTACACCGGTTGCAAGAATAGAGGCCATCCGTATCTTCGTAGTAAATGCTGCCAACAAGAATATGACGATCTTCCAAATGGACGTCAAAACGGCATTCTTAAATGGCGAGCTCAAGGAAGAGGTCTATGTTTCTCAACTAGAAGGATTTGTTGATCAGGAATATCCATCGCATGTGTACAAGCTCAAAAAGTCCCTTTACGGTCTCAAACAAGCACCACATGCATGGTACGACATGTTGTTAAGTTTCCTCATTTCTCAACATTTCTCCAAAGGTGCAATTGATCCGACACTCTTCACATGGAAAGCATGAAACGACTTATCGTTGGTACAAATTTATGTTGACGATATAATATTTGCATCCACAAATACTGCTTTGTGCAATGAGTTTGTTAATCAGATGACCACTAAGTTCAAGATGTTGATAATGGGGCAGATGTCATTCTTTTTAGGATTACAAATCTCTCAAAGTCCTAGAGGCATCTTCCTAAACCAATCAAAATATGCTTCTAAAACTATTAAAAAAATATGGTTTGCTATCTAGTGATTTTGTAGACACACCTATGGTAGAAAAGAATAAACTGGATGAAGATCTAAAGGGGACACTAGTTGATGCTACACTTTACCATGGCATGATTAGACCCCTCATGTATCTGACGTTCAGTAGACCCGACCTTATATATGCAGTCTGCTTATGTGCATGGTATCAGGCAAAGCCTACCAAAAAGCACTTAAATGTAGTTAAACGGATATTTCGATGCCTAAAGGGAACCATTAACATGGGACTCTTGTACTTGAAGGATATTGATATGTCTCTAACAGCATATTCAGACGCAGATCACGCGGGGTGTCAGGACACTAGACGCAATATATCAGGAAGCGCTCAATTCTTAGGTGATAAACTTGTTAGTTGGTCTTCCAAGAAGTAAAAGAGCACTACGATATCGAGTACAGAGGCTGAATATATTGCCTTATCTAGGTGTTGTGCTCAAATCTTATGAATGCGTTCACAGCTAACAGATTATGGCTTTCAATTCAATAAGATTCCTCTGTATTGTAACAACAAAAGTATAATTGCTCTATGCTGCAACAACGTTCAACACTCAAGAGAAAATCACATCGATGCACGCTACCATTTCATAAAGGAACAAGTGGAGAATAGAATAGTGGAACTTTACTTTGTTCGGACGGAATAAGAACTGGCTGACATCTTCACCAAACCGTTGCCAAGAGAAAGATTCAACTTCTTGATTGTAAAGCTGGGTATGAGAAGTATGTCTCCAGAAACGTTAAAACATCTGACAGAGGAGGAAGACGAGTAATGGTGGTAACTCATGAAATATCGTGTGTATTATATGTATATAAGAAAATCAAAAAACCCAAAAATATTTTTCATTTTATAAAAAAAAATTGTGTTGATCCCAACTTGAGAATAGATCTATGAATTCCTTACTGTGTAAAGGTTTAGTTATGCTAGATAAATCTAACACAACTTAGTTAAGAAACTTTGTTTGATAATACTAAAGATTATGCGGAATCTAATCTTTAATATAAGAAGAATTCTTCAATGAAATAGTAACACAGAACAATATAATTCAATAATAAAAGCTCCAATATTATTATTACAAATAATACGAATAATCTTCTAGTATTAGGGTTACAAAACCTTAAAGCTATGAACAACTCTATGAATGACTCGTTTTTGGTACAATTTTTGATGCTAATTGATATAAAACTCTATGCCCTAGGACCTCTTTTTATACACCAAGGAGTCCTAGTCGATTTATAATATATTCTTAAAACTTAGAATATTCTCAAAGATCTATTCTATAAATAACAATCCTTATCAACTAAGTAATCTTGATCTCCAATCAATCTTTATACATTCTCTGATAAGTCTTTGATCTCTTCTTTGTCAGCATAAACTCTTCCAATAGTTGTAATCTTTCAGCAGTTGTAACTTTCTTACCAGCAGCATTAACTTTCAATACCAACAGTAGCAACTTTTGTAGCAGCAGCATTAACTGTATACAAGCAGTATTCACTACTTAGAAAGTTTTCATCAATCTTCACCAGCAGTACTAGGTTACACTAGCAGTAGTAACTAGCAGTAGTAATATACACTAGCAGTAGTAACTTACACTAGCAGTAGAAACTAGCAGTACTAACTACTTAGCATATTTTTCATTAAGATTACTAACAACACTAATTTATGCTTAGCAGCAGTAACACAAACCTTAGCAGCAGTATCTCTAAGATCAATCCCAACAATCCTCCGCTAAACTTTATATTTATCTTCAAAATCATCAAGTTTCTTCATTAAAAGCTTCATTAATCACCAGGAGGATGCTTCCAAACACTTCATTGATTCTTGAGCTATTTTGTGATGAGCTTAAGAAGCTGATAACCCATTTCATTCCAATGATCAGCTTGTAGCTTCTTATTCAGAATCTCTGTGATTGTAGCAGGTGTAAGGGGATACTTTTTCTCTACCAACATAAAGACATGCATATTTTGAAACCTCACAAAATGTACTCCACAGGAATTAAATAGCTTCCAAATTAAAACTTTGTTTCCTTGTAGATTCCTCCACACTAGATCTTTTACACGAGGTTCAAACATTGTCTTTAGATCACCCCATAACACTCTCTCATAGTCCTCCTCTGGCCTTGTATACCCATGCTTAGCTTTTACCAATTTCCATAGAGTTTCTAAATCTTCCCTGTTAAAGCTTCTAAGTAAATGAATAAAGGCTGAGTACCTCTTTGAACTTCCATTAGCTCTTATAATTTGAAAGTAACTGCTCTTTCCTTCTGTAAGAATCTTGAAGTCAACAATTCTTGGAGGCTTAGTAGTCAAAGGAATAGCATCAATTGCTACTTCCTCTTTATCAGGAACAACTTCAATATGCTCTTTCATCTTAGTTGTTTCTTGATTATCATCTACCTTTTGCTTCTTAATACTTTCTTATTCTAGCTCATCTCCTGCTCTCTTAGAACTACTCTCTTGTGCCATCTCTGCATCAACTTTCTTTTAACTTTCTTTTACCAACTTTGTATCTATATCTACAAATGTGTTTACCCTTTTCATAGCTTTGTCAAATAACTTCTAAATAGAATCAAAGCTTTTATTCTTTAAATCGTTAGGCTTCCATCCTGCCATATTCTTCAGGTAAGTACACATGATACTCCTTTGTTGAGCTTTTGTTGGTGGTCTATTCCTTTTTTCTTCTGCTCTTTTTGCAGCAAAGTGATTTCTTCTTTTCTCCAAGAGTTGTTGAAACAATTTAGCCCTTTCTTTAATGGCCAACTCTTCTTGCTCTTGAGCTTGTAGTCTTTGAGCCAGTTGATAATCAACATCAATCTTTGCTTGAATATCATTTCATTCTTCAATCAAGGCTACATTCGCTTCATCTTTTTCCCTTGCAAGCCTCACTTCCTCATTAAATTTAGCTTGTAATCTTATAGCTTCTTGTTCATCAAAGCTGATTTGATCTTTCTTTTTCATCTTCAAAGGTTCTTCAACCATTATACCTTTACCTTTGTCCTTTGAAGGAATTGTTGTTGTTGTTGTACTGGCAGTACTAACTGTTGTAGTAGCAGTATTAACTTGAACATCATCATCTTTCTTTTATTAGGAACTCCTTAGTCTGTAACAAATACTTCTTTACGAGCAAGATCACTCACATCAAACATATCTTGATTATTCACTATGGTAATATCTATATCAGCATCAATATCATCAATTTTCCTCCCCTATTTAGATGCATCCTCCTGATCACCCAAACTAGCTTCATCAGAGGATTCAACCCTGACACTTAAACTAACCTTGTACAATCTCTTGAGCTTATGAGTTCTTGAGCCTCATTTCTTCTCTAATCTCTTGACCCTCCTTTTCAGAATTGTAATCTCCTTAGCTTGAGAGGTCTTTAAAGTCTCTAAATCAAGAACCTTCTTTTGTAAGTTGGTATAAAGTTCCATCAATTCCTGAAGTTTCATAGACACATTCTCAAACCCAGTTTGAGCAATTGTATCCCCCATGGTTTCTCGGCGCCTGGGACCACCACCTGAACTAGTTCCTGGGGAACTTGGTTCATTAGGTGTTGCCTTGTATGGGGTCTTATTGATGTTACCCCTATCCTACTCTGCATCTAAGCAAGTAGCAGTAGTGGCAGCCCTCACCAAACTGTCATCCATTTCCTCATTGACAGTCTCATCTACAACATTTGTAGGATCACTAGGTTGTGGTACCTCAGTGTCCTTCTTCATAGGCCTCCTAGATTTTTATTTCTTTTGAGGTTGAGATGATGATGGTTGAGTAATGATAGGTGTGTGATGAGGATCAGTGAGATTTGCTAAACCTTTCCCCATTTATTCTTGAGCTTGTACCACCATGGTTGGAAATAAGGGTGTTTCCCTTCCAGAAAAGTCTTTTCCTTGCCTTCTCATGTTAGCAAAAATATTCTTTGTATGAGAGGGTGTAACATAAATCCTCTTGTGACTTGACATCCCCTCCAATTGATTATCCAAAAAGACTTGTATAAACCTTAGATACATCAAGAATTTACCAGCACTATCCAAGTTCTTCACTATGCTTTCAAAAATATACTTAGAAAAGTTAAACTTTTGGTTTATGGCTAAACAGATAATTACAGAAGCCATAGTGCTACTAAATTCATTCCATGTAGTAGTCTTAGCACTTAGGCATTGCAAAATAGTATGAATAAGGAATTTCCATTGAGGGGAAAAGAATGCCTTATAGAAAGTTAGTTTCTGAGAAAGTTTTTCATACCCTATTCTTGTAAGTTCTTCAAAAATTATAGCATTAGGCAAGCAATTCGTACCTTCCTCGTCATCCTATTGAAGGTATCTTCTAACAAATGTTTCAATAACAACTATCTTGTTCTTATCCGCTAGGGCTTGTAACTGTTGTTCCCCCATTGACCGTTTTCACCTTGACGGTAGCCTAGAATTGTTCAATACATGAAGTATATATAGTGGGATTAACGGTTAAAGCATACTTTATGGTGTGTGTATTCAGAAAATCAACAATTTGTTCAAACCCTCACTTTCAGCGAGTTTAGCCAAAAACACGACTAAATTGTGAGTATCAGCAAACTGTAGGGTCGTCATTGTGTTAGGTTTTAATGATGAAAGATGAAATTGAGTTAGGGTTTGTGATTAGAGAGTATATGATTGGATGAAATCGATTAAATGAGTGAATGAAACCCTTAATCGAAGTATTTATGAAACTACCCTCAACAACATTAACGTTCACCAACAGTTGTAAGTTATACGTAGCAGCATTAACTTTCAACTAGCAGTAGTAAGTAACCCAGCAGTAGTAACTCATCAGTAAGTTAAGCCTAGCAGCATTAACTTACAACCAGTAGTAGTAAGTTATGCCTAGCAGCATTAACTTTCCCAAGCAGCAGTAAGTTTATGCCTAGCAGCATTAACTTTGAATCACCAGCATTAACTCCAATTCCATTCTAATCAGATTTTCCATCATCAAATTAACATTTTAACTTACAAATTCTCTCTGTCTGTTTTTGATTTCTCTCAATTATTTAGCTCACAATTCTCTCTGTCTATTTTTGATTTCTCTTAATTCTTTTAGCTCGCAATTCTCTTTGTCTGTTTTTTATTTCTCTTAATTTTTTTAGCTCACTAAATCACTCTGTCTGTTTTTAATTTCTCTTAATTCTTTTAGCTCACAATTCTCTTAATCAGGACTTTAAAGATTTAGCATTCCAATACTGGCAATCAAATATTGAAATCTACTTACATCAAATGCTTTGGTAATAATCTGCAACATTCTTGTCAGTATGAATCTTGATCATTTAAATTAGCTTCTTTTCATTAGAATCTCTGATGAAGTGATGTCTAATCTCAATGTGCTTTGTCTTTGAGTGAAAAACAAGGTTCTTTACTATGCATAGTGTGCTCTTATTATCAATATAGATCTTTATATGCATAAAGTTATAACCTTAATCCAACAATTGATTTTGAATCCAAAGCACTTGACCACAACAACTTAAAGCAGCTACATATTCAGCCTCTGTTGTGGAATTAGCAACCACAGTCTGCTTCTTGCACTGCCATGAAATCAATCTATATCCTAGGAATTGACAACCTCCTGTTGTGGACTTCCTATCTAAGCTTGCTCCTGCATAGTCACTGTCAGTGTATGCCACCAAATCAAAAGGTGAATCCTTAGGATACCAAAGGCCTAATTTAGGTTGACCTTTAAGATATCTAAAAATTCTTTTCACAGCATGAAGATGTGACACTTTAGGGTTAACTTGGAATCTGGCACATACACATACAACAAACATTATATCTGGTCTTGAAGAAGTAAGATACATCAATGAGTCAATCATTCCAATCAGGGATCGTATTATATATAAAACAAACGAACATCTATTCTTTCACCTATACTCATCATAAGAGTCTAAAGGGATTTTGAGCTTCCATAGGTGTGTCTGTCTTTTGTTGCTGGTGTGTGCTTGCTGTTTGACATCAGTAATATACCCAATTTCTTCAAAATTAGTCGCATACTTGTCTCTGTGTGTTAAAAATCCCATCTTTTTTCTGTCTGACTTGATTAGTCATAGGAAGAATGTGAGTTCACCTCATAGAACTCATTTGAAACTTCTTAAGCCATCATCTTCTTAAACTCATGTGCATAATGACTTCCTTTGTAGAGCAAATATGATATCATCTACCATCCATTGAACTAACAGAATCTCACCTTTGTCCCTTCTGATAAACAAAGTCTTGTCTAATCTTTCCTCTCTGAAACCAATTTGGTCTAAAAATAAGTTGGCTATGTTTCTTACCAGCTTCTTAGGGGCTTGATGGTGTCATAAAGTGCCTTTTGACTTTGGATTCTCTATCAGGAAGTTCTGGATCTTGAAATCTAGTGGTTGACAAACATAGACAGACTTCCTCTGCATACTTACATAAAGAAATGCACTACTTGACATCCATTGGTACACCACAAAGTCTTTAATTAAGCATAGGCTATGAAATTAACGGAATAGCTTTGAATTCTGCAACAGGGGCATAAGACTTAATCATAGTCAATCCCTTCTTCTTGTGTGTACCCTCTGAGCAACCAATCTTGCTTAGTTATTTATACAATGCCTTTCCTTTTCTACCTTTTTGTTCTGTAAATACCCATTTTGTGCCTATGGGCTTTTGCCATTTGCGTAAATCTACCAGGGTCCAAACCTTTTTGTTAATTTGAATTGTAGGAAGCTCATCCTGTATGGCTTCTGATCCAGTTGGATCTTCAATGCAATGAGCTACCTTTTTGGATTCGTCTTGTGTTGGAAAAGAAGCATAATCAATTTTTGAAAGTCTTTATGGTTGTTCTTGCTGAACTGAACTAAAAACTCAAACCGTGTTCTTCCAAATTCTTTGTCATTCTTCTTGTTTGAGGTGCTGAATTCAAGTCTCCAATAATTTGTCAACTGGATGATCTTTGTGTATTCTTGTAGTTAGAATAGGACTGAGAGGCATAAATGTATTCAAATTGTTCATGTCAGCCTCTGCACCAACATCTTTGATTGCTTCCTTTTCACTACATATATAAATATAAATAAATATATAAATATATATAACAAATAGGATAATACCAATGATAGTAGTATAGTAAACCAGAAGTATCGGTTTCTCACTTTGTTATCCACAAAGTTTAAAACCGGACCCGGGTCGTTCTTCCCGACGAGGCGTGAATAGAAAATCGAGTCGAGGTTTGGGGATCATGCTTGAATAGTCAAAGATTTGATTTGATTATCTATTTCTACAATTAAAATGCAAACACAAGTAAAAGAAACCCTAAAACGAAAGTAATTTAAGCTAAAACCTAAAAACGGGAATTTAAACCTAAAACTACGGGAAAACATAAAAAAGGCAAAAGATTATCTTAAAATTCTACGGGGGAACATAAGGCATTAAGAATGAATCCTAGTCTATGGAGCATAACAATTAAGGCATTAGGCTTAAATCTCAAAACGAGAACAGAAATTAAAAACTGAACGCGACTATAAACCTAAAAAGATGATAAATTAATCCTAAAGTGTATTTTTTTACTTTTTCCTAATTTTAATGACTAAAAGTAAGAATAAAGAAAACTAGAACGAAAACGGAGTTAAATTAAGTTTAAAAACGCGAAAACGAGAACCAGGCCTGAGACCCGTTTTTTAAAAACAAAAATTTTGCAAAAATGACCCTACCAAAGTTTTCAATTTTTTTCTAAGTGAAATATGATAAAATAAAATTTTCTAAAAAAGAGAAATATTTTTTTGATTTTTATTTAATTTATTATATTAAAAAAACAGTTTTAAAGAAAATAAATGTTAAAAAATAGCAAACTAATTTGGAAAATTATAAAAAAATAAAGGAAAATAGATTAAGGTGTGCTGGATCCTAGAAAAATAAGATTTTTGAAATTCGGCTTTTAATAAGCTAGGGATTAAGCTGAAAAGGGGTCTGATATTCAAAAGGGCCAAAGTGTTATTAAAAAAATTCCCTTGGGTTCTTAACGAAAAAGACCTAAGCGGGCGCAGTGTTAAGTATGTGGGTGTTTAAAGGGAGGGTCTAGCAGGTTTCGAGCTCTGGACCTCTCTTTTTTACTTGCTTCAGTGAAACTTTTTTTATTTTTGTTTTTTACAAACTTGTTAAAACACCTTAAGGGCTATCTATTTATAAAACTAATTATTTTTGAATCACAAGGGAATAAAGCTTAAAAATGCTAAATGAAACAGACAGGATGCTTATAGAGCCTTAAGGCACAAATGCTGATTTCTTTTGGATTTTTAGCACTTTGATAGAAGAAAGCGTGGAATAGCAAACATGATTCAAGACACAAGTATGTTAAAGTAGGACAGGAATGAGCAAAAGAAAACAACAAAAATAAGCCAGAAAGTAGCACAAAATCGGGGTAGTATGAACTAAGCTAAGGGAATGCTTAAACGGCTAGGCTCTTAAAGGAATAAGCTAGGAAAAATGGAAAATAAGCAAAGGAAGTTTACTACCCTAACCTAATAAGCTAGTTTAAACACAAAATAAGCTAGGGTGAATTCTGGACTAATAGCAAAATAAGCAATAAAAAGCAGTTTACTCTATTTATCACTAAGGCAAGAAAGAAAGAAGCTAACTTATGGCTACTTTTTAAGGCAAAATTAAAGCTATAGGAGAGTGAATATAGCAAAAACAAGGGACCTAAACTATTAAAGTTACATAACATAAGACAAGCCATAAAATTAAGAAGAAAGCAGAAAATAAGCAAATAAGCTAGGTTGGCTAAACCTGCAGGCAAAACAGCTAGGGGACACACTTTGGGCTTAATTTTTAAGCCCTTAGAGTGGCTTATGGCTTTCTGGCTTATATGAGGTTGTATCCTAGCTTATGGGCTTCCTAGAAAACTAAATAAAATAAGATTTGGAGACAATAATTATGGTCTTAACAAAAGCCAGTTATTAGCTTGTTGCCACTAGGGGAGCCTTCTGTTTTCTTTATTGGACCAATTAAACAGTCATCGTAATAAGCTATCAAAATATAGCTTGAAATTAAAAAAATGTTAATAACAAATTGTAGATGGAGGACATGGAAAGGCTTATGCTCAAATGATTAGAAGCTAAAGACTAATTTACTAACTGAAATATAGGATTTGAAAAAGTGTTGTTTTGACTTATGAAAGACAGCTGAAGAAAAAAAAGAGCAGTTTGCTACAAACCTTTTAACATGTAACTGAGTTGCACAAAAAGCTAAAAGTTGACATGAATAAGCTAGAAGGGGGCTTAAATTCTACTGTATAATCTCTCTTAAACCTAAATAAGCCACTTCTAGCAGCTCTACACCTAATAAATAACTTAATCAGCATGTGCTAGTTTTGGCTTTTTAGGATTAGCAGCCCAAAACCCCTACTTGCAGGCCAATATTTAAGCACTTAAATAAGCTCAAAACTAAAAAATAAGCTGAAACAAATAAACTTCATACTACTAACTAATTGCACAATCAAAATAAAAGCCCATAACCTACTTATGCTAGCCTACAAGTTGGGTTAAAAAAAGACTTTCAACCATTTTTTTTACCACTGTTATGCTAAAGAAAACATTTACATATTGCATTTTAAAATCAAAGGCAAGTGCATGCCTATTACTACTTGATTCTAACATGTGCTAAGACACAAAAACAACACAACAACAACTCATTCAAATTCCTAATCCTATAAGCTAGGAAGAAAATTTTGAGATCACAGATTTTATTACCAAGTACCAACTACATTAAAAATGAGTTTTAAGCCTTGAAATCTTTTTAAAAACTAATTTAAACAACTAATTTAGCTAACTAAAGTTGGGCAAGGGACAAAATAAGTTTAACACATTAAAAGTCAATCCTTCCCAGATTTGACCCAAACACCCCTTAAGGCCAATTTTTTTTGCAAATTAAAACTGAGAAAACTCTTTTAGGCTAAAGAATTGCATAAACCATATGTTATACAGGACCTAAAAACTTCTAGAAATGGCTTGTAAACAATAAAAGCTTAAATGCACAAAGATTGAAATGGACAGATTTGCAATAACTTTAAGAACGAAAATTTTCATTAACTAAGAAAAATTACAAGGAGTTGAAGTTTAAAAAGACAATAATTAAAGATCAATAAGCTGTGAAGTAAAGTAAAAGATAAGTTTACACTACTCCTACACTATACTAAAAACTAGATGGTTTCTTCCATCCTGTGCTTTCTTCTTAAATAGGACTGTAGGACTTTGCTTGGTGTGTTTCTTATGTGAGAGGAATCTCAAAACCTTCATCTCAGCCCTTCATAATTCTTGGTCCCCAATCCTTGAATCTCAGCCCTCAATTTAGCTTTTGGCGCCCAAAACGTTTACTCGGATTGCCAACATGGCAAGACCATGTGAAGGTGTCATAAGTGGAGTTGGTCTGGTTTAAGCACATGGTGAGGTGGGGTTAAGTTAAGGATGGTGATAGGTTTGGAGTGAGGTGAAGTGTTGCAGCCGAGGTGAGAGTAACTGGTGAAGGGGGGGGAGTAATTTGGCAGGTTATTGAATTGGCTACAATGATTCAATTTGGGGGATAAACGGGGTAATGAAGTTAGCTATGTTTTTTTCAAGTTATTGCACCGTATAGTCTTTTTGGACTAACGGTGTAACACAAAGCGGGACCATGTGGTGTAATGGGTTGGGACTGTGGTGGATAAGGATTTAACATAAGTAACATTGGAGTTGTTTAAAGTGGGTTGTTAAATTGTGGTTTTGGCTGGGATATTTTGGGCATAAGGATCTGGATGGTTTTGGTATAAAAAAAATTGGGCTTTAGGATTATAAATGTTTATAATAAAAATGTAATGGGACTGACCCAACCCACTAAATGGGTAACGGTTTGCCCATATTGTCGCCTGAGTATGGTTTTCCGGGTTTGGTTTTTTTGATGCTTATTTATTGCCGGTCTCGGGGTGACTTGTTGACTTTGACTTTTTTTTTTACTGGTTGACTTTGACTTTTTCACGCTCTTTCATTCCGTGCTTGGTTTTGTCTGTTTTTCTTCGTTTTTGTCCTTTTTCTGAATATCCGTTTCCTGCACAACACAAATATGCAAAACAAGCAATATATATGTCATTTTATGTGTCTTTTTGTCATTTTAGGCTTGTGTTTTTTTATAGTTAAGTGTGTATGTGTAATTAAGCACATACCAAAATCCCCCATACGAAGATATTATCATGTCCTCACGCAATGCTATAAGTAAACACTTTAGAAAACTGATAATCTCAATCCCCCTTGACTAATTACCTCGAAAAGTAGCTAAGTGTTCATCGAAGGGAATTACAGAATCAATAGCTTTGAAAAGCCCCGTTTTGACCATTTAAATATATACACTTATTCCCACACATATTATGTATTTTTCATTTCTCATTTTTTTTGTACTTTATTTTTCTTTTAAGCAACTAACAAGTTGACCTTTCGTTATTTCATAACTTTAAGGGTCATAGAACAAGACGCACTTTAATCCTAAAATGCTCAAAAAGGATAAATTCATCGTCCTCGACTTTTCACTTATCCCAACCAAGCTTAAAACGAAAATCACCGATAATATAAGTTAAGATGCTAACACTACTCATATTTGTAACTTGTGAAACTTTTCACTCCCGATAATTATTATATATTAGGTGAATGTGCTTATTTTGAATTTCAACCAATTGCAAAATTTCTATGCTTCACGTTCCACCCAAGAATAATGAGTTTGAAGGCGAGATCATCCCATGTAGCGACTTTCATCTCGGCACATCCCAACCTTGCGGCTAAGTGACCAGGCTTCTGAACAACCTCCACAGAGTACTAGTATCGAGACTCACGGACCTTCAGTTTTCAAAATCTCATTATGGTTTCCACGTTTATACATAAAATTACAAACTTAAAAACGAAATAGTCTTAGTTTAAAAGCATATTTAAATTTTAAGAAAAAGAGATTTCCCTATATTTATTAAATCACACATATATTACACTTAATATAATTATTCATCCTTTAAACTGAAATCCTCGACCTTTTAGAAGGCTGCAATACCGGTTGTGAGCCGGCAAGATGCAGCAAACTTTTATCAGTCTCGGATAATTACTATGTGCCTTATTTAGAAGACTGCAACATCAGTTGTGAGCCGGCAAGATACAGTAAACTTTTATCAGGCCACAGTTTATTATTATTTTTACCTCTTTTTTTCATTTTTTTTACATATAATTACCATGATATAGAGAAAATTTCTTTTTAGAAAATTTAAGTATAAATTTGAACTAAAATTATTGATATCGACTATACTTCAAAAATTGTTGATTTAAGTTTAATTTTCGAAGAGAGCACGCATTATTAGTCTGGTTAGAAGCTTATGGGAGAGAAAAGCCACATATTATACTTATGAGCTTGTAAGATTTTCAAATAATCCTTGTTTAGCATCCAAATCATACTTAACTCTATCATTTTTTGTTCTTCGCAAAGATCCGCGAATGCTTAGTCTAAAAGTTAAGGAACAAGCTAGAGCTCAACACGCTCGATCGAGTCAAAATTTATTTTTATTCTACCCAGCAGGAAAGTCAAAATTGTGACAAAACACTGATTTTGTTTTTTGAAATTTTTTAATTTTTTTTAATTTTTTTTTTTTGGTGGGAAAAATCGGATTACATGAAAACAACGGTTGCAGGCATAATTAAATCGATAGATCCCCCCCATACTTGAACGAAACATTATCCTCAATGTTTTAAGAAGGATCTCTACGTAAATCTAAAGCCGTTTATTAAGTATGCTCAAAGATAAACGTTATTCGATTAGATTAGGATATTGGATTCCCAAATTGAAGCTGAGGATTTGAAGCTCGAGTGAACGAAAGACAAAACCACGAGCACGAGTCTTCACAATCCGGGCAATCCTGGACATACAACAAAAACCACAAAACACGAGAAAGGAAGATGCGAGCCTCCTCACAACACACTTATTTATTAATACTAATACTAGGATAAGCATGGGTTGCTACCCACGAAGCGCTTATTTTTGTTAACCGAGTCTTGAGCCTGACTCGACCCTGAATTCATTGGTCCATGGGGGAGAAAGTGGAAGATAAAATCTCCATCGGACTTTCATTCAAGTGGTTTGGATAAACATTGAATTTCATGAAAGTTCCACTCTAATGAGATACACCCGGCATAAGAGAATAATAAATGGAGATGCCGGGGTCAAAAATGGTATCTTCATTCCCGGAGGAGAGAAGATATGGAGGAGTAACGGGATACGTGAGAAAAGGAAGAAAGATTCATACAACATAAACGAAGAGAGGAGATTGGTCATCCTCGAATGGTAAATTTACATTTGTCGTAGAAGAAACGTTCTCACGAATCCCGGGGTCAATAGAAGTCAAATCTCCTGGATCGGGCTCACTCTTTAAATAGAAACATTCAAGATCCGGAAGAGAAATATCAACATGAATAGTGGTACTGCCACTATTCTTCTCTTCAATATCAAATTTAAAAGTTTCAAGCTCGGGAGTTGTTTCAAATTTTTCCAAGAAAGAGTCACATCCTTAACGGGGATAGGAGACTTGAGCACAAAATCGAAAGATGGGGTTGGATCAGCATTTAATGCTTCAATCTTAGCAATGAGAAGATTGATTTTCAATAATTTCTCACTAAGAACATCGTCCTTGATAAAAAGAATATCAGTATCAATCTATCCATCTTCTGGGGCAACATTCTCCACCATCTCTAAGCTGACGAGCTCAGAATCGGGAGGTGATGCATCGACATAATTGATGTCGTCAATAGAGAAAGAATCGTCATCAATCGAAGTAGAATCATCGTTAGAATCGGAGAAACCCTCAAGTTGATCTTTTAAAGTGTCAAGAGGCAGAGAATTATCACGAAAAGGCAAATCACACATATTGTCGGGAATACCCTCAGACTCACTTATGATTTGGACAAGGTTCTCGACACTAGAATTTATTAATTCGTCTGATTCTGTTGCCAGAATAGTGTCAAGATGCTCATCCTCCATTATGAGAGAGTCTGTAATTGGTAAGTCGGGTGTGATTGCAATAGTATAATCCTCGTCATCATCATCATCATCATCACAGTAGATGGTAGGAGGATTCCAACTCAGAGCATTTATGTACTCTGCCAACTCCTTGTGAGTATTTTGCACATCATCAAGAAGTTTATGAAATAACTCTAGAATACCCTCCGGTTGATATTGCTTGTCTTCAAAAGCATGCTCAATTTCAGTAATTGTATCACATGCTAGTGATACAACCTTTGGCGTTTCATAAAAAGAAAATCATTTAAACTTTCCTAAGAAAGTTTGCACAGAGTTAATTAGGTTTCTGTTATCTTGCAAAAATTCCAAACTTGTTTCTTGAGGAGGTTGATGAACGACGGAATACTGCGTGGATTGAGTATTAATGTTAGCCGTCTGTTCCTCTACTAGCAATTATGCACAAGTTTTTTCTCGAATTGGTTGATGAATGACGGGATACTGAGGGGGTTAAAATTGGTCAAAACTGGGAGAATTATAATCATAACAATTTTGGTTCAACGGTTGACATTGAAAAGTTTCGTGAGGACCCCCGTAGTTTTCACAACAAGGATATTGTTGTGGATAACTTTGAAAATTTTGTGGGAAATTAAAGTCTTGATTGTAACACGGTTCTGGATTGTAGATAAACGGAACTTGAGGTGGACAATCTTAACAATAATGAGCATCGTTCCCACAAAACTCATAAGAATACGTTTGGGGTTGTGGAGGTGGGTATGAAAAATCGGGAGGATTATCAAAAGAATTTGGACTCGAATCATAAGTGAAAGAATTTCCGTTCCTTGAATTACATAGAAAGCAATATCCATCTCGAAGATCATTACCACACCGCTCGCAAGTACGCCGTTGACATGGGTGGCCATATAATGGTTCTCCACAACCCACGCATAGGACAAATGTCGACATTAAGAATTAAAAATAAGAGGGTTAAGAAAAGAATTAAATGGTATAGAAGAAAAAGAAGATTATTTTTGGGATTTTTAAGTTTTTTAAACAATTCATTTTATTAGAGGACAAAACAATAAGACCGGATAACTTAAACCAATAATCAACTTGCTTCACGGTAGCTTTTTAAAAGAAAACGAACAAAGGAGTGGAGGAGCGGGAAAGCGCGAAGCTATTAAAAACCTTCTCCTTCGGGTCGTAGTTCCTCGGAACAACCCTCCTTATACCCCTCTTATAGTTTGTTAATCGATTAAAGGTGAGCCGTACCTCGTAAGTGACACAAAGGCAGGTTTTGAATCTTTGATTTGGGAATTTATTATGATAATACTCAAGTTGAGAGCATTATATTGATGATGATTTTTTATTATTTAAAGATAATGTTTTTATGTTTTTGATTTTTCTTGTTTTATATACTAATAAAAGAAAATAAAAAATATTTTTGTATTTTTATATTTTTATAAAGAAAATAACTTCACAAAGAATGATCTTCAAAGCACTAATTGTCAAACGTCGAAACGACAATCGCTTACACTCCTCCTCGGCAGCGGCGCCAAAATGATAATCACCTTTTTTAGGGTAATTATATATCAAATAGTATAATAAAATATCAAATATAAAATCCCCGCAAGTCAACCTAGTCAACCCTTTAGGAAAAAGGTCAACAAACTTACGGGTATGATATAAATTTTTCCGGGCAAGTGATCACCCGAGTCGTTCTCCTAACGAGGCATGAAATGGAGAGTCGAGAGTCGGTTTGACATTTGATGTTTGAATAACAAAGATTTTGATTGGGTTTTCTAATTCTACGGGAAAAACAAGTAAGGGTAAACTAAAAACGAAAGCAAATAAGTTAAAAACACGAAAAACGTTAACGAGATCAAAATCCGTTATTTAAAAAACTAAATTCTACAAATTTAATCCTACGAAAGCAAATATAATTTTCCCAAGTCCTAAATGATAAAAGAAAATTTTAAAAAAAAGAATTATATTTTTTTAATTTTTATTTTATTTATTATGAATTTAAAACAGTTTTAATCTAAATTAAATATAAAAATTATTAAACTAATTTGTAAAAATCTAAAAAATTCATGAAAAGTACCTTGAACAATTCTAAATCTAATAAAAATAAAAGGGTCAAAACAACTTATATCAATAAGCCAGAAATAAGCTAAATTTGGCTGAAAGGCTTAAATGCTAAAAAGGGGTAAAATATTAAAATGTGCAAAGTAAAACGAAAATGACCCAAGGGCGCTATTGGCAGTGAGTGTGTGTGTTGTGGGTTTGGTATATAAAGGGGGAGGTCACAGGTTCGACCCCTGTGACCTCTCTTTTTTTGAAAACATTTTTCTTTTTCTTTTTAGAAACTTATAAAATAAGCTAAAATAACAAACTTTAAAAAAATAACTTTTTACAAATCTTGGAAATAAGCTGGAAATGAGCAAACATAAGTGACAGAAAGGCTTTTTTAACACTAAATAAAAAAGGGCTAAACTATGGCCTTATTTGAACTAATAAGCATAATGTACATGCAAATAAGCAAAGATAGTTAACTAGCCAGACCTAATAAGCTATGATAAGAAAAAGTAAACTAGGAAAATAAGCAGAAAGGCACTGACGAGCTTTTTAAATCAAATAACCACAAGGACAGATTTTAAACTAATTTTAACTTTTTAAACTAAGAATTAAAGGTAATAAGCAATTAAAAATGACAAATAAGCTAGAAAAGATTATAAGCTATACCTAATAAGCAACTAAGAACAAAAATAAGCAAAAATAATAAGCTAAAAAGCTTTAAAAAGCAAATAAGACAGATTGCATAAAAACAGACAAACAGGCTAACAAGCTACTTTTAAGCCACTTTTTAAAAGCCATAAGCTATCCTTATGGCTTAATAGCTTATACCCCTAAAAAGATTATCGAATAAGCTTCAATAATCAACAATTAAAAATGAGTTTGAAATTAAGATAAGCCATTAAAAAGCTTGATGAAAAAGCTAACTACACTCAGTAGCTGCTGAGTTTTTCAAGGACAAAAGGCTTTTTTCAGCCCTAAAAATAGGCTAGTAAACAAAAGCTAATTTCAAAAACAAGCTCAAACAATTAGCACAATGAACTTGTGCTATTAAATTCAGATTCTAAAACAAACTTATATTATCTAGATTTAAAGATCAAAAAGTGGAGTTTATCATTGGAAAACTGAAAACCTGACCATGGCAGTTTTGGACTAAAACCAAAAATGACAATCATACTATGACACTATCAAATGAAATATGTAATTTGAGCTCACTTTGATGCAAAAACCACACATCAGAAGGACTTTTTATGAAGAAGCACAGATAAGCTGATTAAATCACTTTTACATTTGGAAATTTTGAAAACATGCAGAAAACAAAAAAAAAACTTACTAAAAACAGATTAAAACTTGTTAACACTACTATGTGGACTAACTTAAAGCTAACTGAAACTAATTTTAAAAACACAAAACACCATAGTTGTCTTAACTCTTGGTTAAGACTGCTAAACCAAACACCCCTTTAAATTCTAAAAACTAACTTAGAAGTTGAAAAAGAACATGAAAAGCTATAAACTAAGCAAACAGATTAAGACCAAAGATAATCAAAGGCAAATAAGCAGAATCTAGGGAGAAATAAGCACTTAATGAGCAAATGCATAGTAAGCAGTTTTGAAGCTAAAATAGGCAGATTGTATAAAAATACTTAAACTAAAACATATAAGCTGAAAATCATATCTAAAAAGTATTAACAAGAACAATAAGCATTATTAAGCAGACATAAGCAAGAAAAAGCACAGAGAATAAGCTGGAACAAATTAAGCTATAAATAAGCTATAAAATTAAAAAGTGACACTTACAACTCTTCATTGCTTAAAACAGGGATATCAATGCTCTATGAGCTTATCTAACAAGCTCCAGCTTGTTTAGAACAAGCTGGTAAACCCATAAGCCCATCCTTGTCTGGCTTATCATCTAAGAGCTTAAACTAGAATTTCCTTTTTTCTTGAGTTTATAAAACAGAAAACTCAGTTAAGCTATTGCGAAGCTTAACTGAGTAGTATTGAGTTTAAGAGCTTAAAGAGCTTGTAAAAACAGATTTAAAAACAGTTTAACCAATAAAAAGCATAAAAGTAAAACAGATTAACATAAAATCTTAAAACTAAAATATCATTAAAACTTTAAAAGATTATAAGGCTTTAAAAAGTAGACTACAATAAATTAAAGATAAGCAGTAAAATAAAACTATACTACTCCTAAAACTACTACTACATTAGATGGTTTCATCTTCTCTTTCTTCTTTCTTTTTATAAGCCATGATGGTCCTTGGTGCATGTTAGTTGTGCTTGTTGTGTGAAAGGATTCCAAACCTCAATCTTAGCCATCAGTCTTTCTTGTTCACCAATCCTTGCATTCTGAACCCTTGATTAATTTACCTTGTCCAATCACCAATCAGGAACCCTAGGATTGCCAACGTGGTTGTCACTTTATGAGGTGGGGTTATGAACGAATGGAGTATGATGAGGATTTTGCCAAAAGAGCATTTGGTGTTATTAAACAAGAACCAAACGGGTGGGTTTTATAGGATCGTGGAGGTTGTTGTAGTGGGGTTAGAGAAGAGATTTTTGTTTGGTTATATGGCAGATACAAAACACAAAAAAGATTCTTATTGGGGATGGATAAACAGTTTGGCGGAAAGGGATTTTATATGTTTTAGGGGTAAACGTAGGGTAGCCTCTGAATTTTTGTGAGGAGTTGTAGGTCCCTTTTTTGGACTAACATAGATAGCCTTGAGGACTAACGGTGTAATGGTTAAAGGACTAGGTATGTAATGGGCTGTTAAGTGTTGGTTTGGGCTTATATTTAGGCCGGGTAATATTTGGAATTATAAAAGGTTTTAAGGCTTTAAAACTTATAAGTTTTTATACAATAATCTTAATGGGATGACCCGACCCATTAAATGGGTACGGGTTGGCCCATTTAAGATTTCTTCGGGTTCGGCTTGGTCTTTGACTTTTGACTTTGTCTTGGTTGACTTTTTGGTTGACTTTGACTTTTTGACATTTCACGCTGTTTCCATTCCCGTATTTGGTTTTTGTCCGTTTTGGCTTGATTTTTGTCCTTTAGTGAATATCTGTTATTTGCACAGCATAAATCATAAAACAAGCATATATTTGGCATTTTATGTCCGTTTTTGGTCATTTAGGCTCATTTTTAAAGGTAAATGGTATGTGTAATTAAGCACATATCAATAACCCCATAACACTCTTTCATAATCCTCCTCTAGCCTTGTATTCCCATGTTTAGCTTTAACCAACTTCCAGAAGGGTCTTCAAGTCTTCTTTATCAATATTCTGAAGCATTTTAATCATTTATAAGTATCTTTTTAAACTTCCATCAGCTCTTATCAATTGAAAGTATCCAAACTTTCCTTCTTTAATAATCTTGTATTCAACAATCATTGGAGGTTTGGTTGCTAGAGGTATAACATTAAGTGCTACCTCATCATCTTTAACTATCTCAATATGCTTTTTTTATCTCTGCCTCCTCTTGATCATCATCTTTTTCAGCTTCTACATGCTCATCTATCTTCTGCTTCTTTGATTTATCAGATTCAAGCTCATCTCCTGTTCTTTTAGAACTTCCTTCAGTTCTTGTCACACTGCTTTTCATCACCTCTGAATCCATAGGAACAAATGAATTTACCTATTTGTATGCCTTGTCAAAGAACTTCTAAAATTCTTCATAACTCCTTCCTTTCAGCTGATTGTGCTTGTATCCACCTATATTCTTCAGGTATGTACACATTCTATTCCTTGTCTGAGTTTTGGTAGGTGGTTTACTTCTTTGCTTTGCTGCTCTCTATGCTGCAAAGAACTTTTTCCTTTCAACTATCATCTCCACTAACATTCTTGACTTTTCTTCAATGGATAATTATTCTTGTTCTTTAGCTTGGAGTCTTGCAGCTAATTACTCATCAGCCTCAATCATAGCTTGAATGCTATCTAGTTTTTTAATAATTGCTTCTCTGGTAGCTTCTTCTTGTGCAACTCTTTCTTTTTGCACTCTTTCTAACTTTTCTTGTTCTTTAGCATGCATTTTGAGTGTCAATTCTTCATTAAGTGCAATTTGATCTTTCTTCTTTAATGACTTTTCATGCTCAACCATATTTTCCTTGCCTTTGTCTTTTTCTTGTGGAAGCTATGATGCTTGTGAAGAAGAAACTATTGGTGTAAATACAGGTGCTCGCTCCTCCTGATCATGAAAGATAATTCCTTTTGCCTTTGGTCTTATGCAGGAAATAGTAGTAGTAATTGTTGTGGTAGCAGTTATAATAGCCTTTAGTTTAGCTGCTTTGATCTCTATCAAGGTCTGAGCCAGAGTCAACCCATCAACAATTGTTGTAGCATTGGCAGTAGTAACTACTTCACCAACAGTAGTAACTGGATCAACAACACTAACTGGAGTGAGCTTGTAGTCTTAGCAGCATTAACTATAGGCTCTACAAACACCTCATCACCATTAAGAACATCAGTATCAAACATCAAGTCTTCATCATTTCTTTCTTGATTCTCATCAATTAAGGTCACCTCTAAATCATCATCAAGATCATCTATTTTCCTCCCTTGTTTAGATGCATCCTCCTGAGCACCCAAACTAACATCATTAGAGGATTCTGCATTGTTAGCTGAACCAACCTTCCTTAACCTTTTGAGCCATAAAGTTCTTGACTTCCTTCTCTTTTCTAACTGCTTAAATCTCTTCTTTAAACTAGCAATCTTCTTTGCTTGAGCATTCTTTGCTTCCTAGTTTGGTACATAAACTCATCAATCCAGTAAGTTTCAATATATCCTCACCACTTTGAGGTGGATCACAAGAAGAGGTAGATATAGGTTCCTTATTAGTAGCCTCATCAGGGATAGGCTCTGTAGGACCATTGTCCTTCCTCTATTTCCTTCTAGACTTTTTCTTTTGAGTCTTAGATGATGATGGTTGAGTAATAATGGGTGTGGAATAGGAATCAATAGGAGCAGCTAAATCTTCACCCATGTCTTCTGGAGCTTGAACCATCATAGTTTGAAATAGAGGGGTGATTCTCCTAGAAAAACCTTTTCCTTCCCTCTTCATATTAGCAAAAATATTCTTTGTATGGGAAGGTGTAACATAAATCCCTTTATGTTTGGACATTCCTTCAACTTGTTTGTCCAGGAACACTTGCACAAACATTGGATACATAAGAAATTTAACCCCACCCTCTAAGTTCTTCATCATATTATCAAAAATATACATAGAAAAGTTAAAATGTTGGTTTGTAGCAAGACAGATGATAGGAGAGGCCATAGTGCTACTAAATTCATTTCAAGTTGTAGTCTTAGCACTAAGGCATTACAGAATTGTATGGATAAGAATTTTCATTTGGGATGAAAAATAAGCTTTATAGAATGTAATCTTTTGTGTAAGATTTTCATACCCCATAAGTGTCAGCTGTTAAAAAATTACATCATTTAGCAGACATTCAGTCCCTTCAGCATCTTCTAACATAAGATCACTTCTTACACTCTTCTTTGTGATGATCACCTTCTTCTTATCTACTAGGGCTTGTATCTGGCGTTCCCCATTAACTGTCTAAGCCTTAGCAGTTGCCCAAAACTGTTTAATGCATGATTCATATACTGTAGGATTAACCGTTAACGCATATTTGATAGAGCTTGCATTCAGAAAATCAATAATGCCTTCAAACCCATTACTTTCTTTGGGTTTCTCCAAAAATGCAAACAAATTATGAGTTTTAGCAAATTTTGGGGTCGACATTGTGATGTGTTTTGATGATTAAAGATGAAATTGAGTTAGGGTTTATGATTAGAGAGTATAACAAAGTGTAAAATCGAACAAATGAGTGATTGAAACCCTTAATCGAAGTATTTATGAAATTATCCTCAACAACGTTAACTTAAACTGGCAGCATTAAGTTAAGCCTAACAGTATTAACTAACCCAGCAGTAGTAAGTTATTCCTGGAAACATTAACTAATATTGGCAGTAGTAACTTTATGCATAGCAGCATTAATTTTGAGTCACAAGTATTAACTTCAATTTCATTCCAAAAAGCATTTCCATCATCAATTTTGATTCTCACAAGCTCTCTCTTTCTATTTTAATCTCACAATATCTCTTATTTCTTTTTCTCACCAATTCACTCTATCTATTTTTATATAACACAACTCTCTTTCTGTTTTTCATCTCACTATATCTCTCAATTCTTTTAGCTCACAAAGTCACTCTTTATATTTTTGTTATGCTAAATTAAGAGCCCTTTCAGGCAGGTTTGTACAAAGTTCCAATAAATTCCTTTAGTTTCATGTTGTCCTCCCCACTTCCAAGTGTGTTAACTCTTGAGAGAGGTGGATCATTGGACTGTTTAGATGCAGCCTCAAACCTAATTTAAGCTTCTGCACCCTCCAATATGGTATCTTGGCACCTGGGACCACTATCTGAACTAGTTCCCTAAGGAAAAGATTCATTAAGTGTTGCCATGGATTAGGTCCTATTTATGTTACCATTGTCCTGCTATGCTTCTAAGCTAGAAGCAGTAGTGGCAGCCCTTTCCATTCTATCTTCCCACTCCTTAATGACACTCTCATCCGATACAAAGGGAATATGTCCACTAGACTGAGATATCTTAGTGGCCCTTTTGGCTTTCCTAGGTTTTTAAGTCTTTTTGGATTAAGATAATGATGGAACAGTGATTGGTTCAAGATTAGATAGTGAAGCAGTTGTGGATGTGTGTTGGGGTTTAGTGAGATTTCCTAACCCTTCACCCATTTCTGCTTGTAGTTATGTAGCATTTCATTTCATTACAAGCATCCTTTGTGTATAATTAGCTTCATAGTAACACAAATAACCTCCCCTTAATCAATTCTTCAAAGGTTAAGCATTCTAATACTTGCAATCAGATATTAAAATCTGCTAAAATCAAATGCCTTTGTGAGTAAATTAGCAACATTGTGATCAGTGTGAATCTTGATCACTTGAATTAATCTCTTCTCATATGAATCCCTGATGAAGTGATGTCTAATTTCAATGTGCTTAGTCTTTAAATGAAACACTAGATTCTTAACTATGCAGATTGTGCTTTCATTGTCAATGAAAATCTTGGTGTTTATAAAGTTGTATCCATAATCAAGCAATTAATTTTGGATCCATAACACCTATCCATAGCAATTAGCAGCAGCAACATACTTTGCTTAAGTAGTGGAGTTGGAAATGATAGTCTGCTTTTTTACATTCCCATGAAATCAACGTTGTTCCATGAAATTGACAACCTCCTGTTGTGGATTTCGTGTCTAAGCTAGCACCAGCATAATCACTATCAGAAAAAGCCTCCAAGTCAAATGGTGAATCACTAGGATACTAAAGGCCTAATTTAAGATGACATTTTAAGTATATAAAGATTCTCTTCACAGCATGAAGATGTGAAGTCTTTGTTGTAACTTGTAACCTTGCACAAGCACAAACAACAAACATTATGTCGAGTCTAGAAGCTGTTAGGTACATTAATGATCCAATCATTGATCTGTATAAATGAACATCCACATCTGCAGCTTCTTCATCCTTGAGTAATTCTTTATTAGTCTCCATATGAGTGCTTGATGTCTTCACAGTGGCAAAATCAAACTTCTTTAAAATATCAGCCACATATATGTCTTGGCTAATGAAGATTCCATCATCTTTTTGTTTTACCTGCAACCCTAAGAAGAAAGTGAACTCCCCTATAGAACTCATCTGAAATCTCTTGTGCATCATCTGTTTAAACTCAGTACATAAAGACTTTTTAGTAGACCCAAAGATGATGTCATCTACATACACCTGCACTAACAGGATATCACCTTTGTCCTTCTTGATAAACAAAGTCTTGTCTATAGTCCCTCTTCTAAATCATTTTCCAATAAATAGGTAGATAAGATCTCATACCAGGCTCTAGGAGCTTAATGTAAACCATATAAAGCCTTTTCTACCTTGTAAACTTTGTTAGGTAACTCTGGATCTTCAAACCTTGGAGGTTGGCAAACATAAACCTCTTCTTCAATTATGCCATACAAAAATGCACTTTTCACATCCATCTGATAAACAATGAAGTTCATGAATGAGGCATAGGCTAAGAAAAGCCTAATTGCTTCAATCCTAGCAACTGGAGCAAAAACTTCATCATAATCTATACCCTCCTCTTGAGTGTAACCCTGTGCTACCAGCCTTGCCTTGTTTCTAACCACAATACCTCTATCATCTTTCTTGTTTCTGTACACCCATTTAGTACCAATGGCCCTCTTGCCATATGGTAAATCAACCAAAGTCCAAACCTTCTGTAATTTAAACTGTAGAAGCTCATCCTGCATTGCTTCTATCCAGCTTGGATCTGTCAAAGCTTGAATCACCTTTTTGGGTTCTACTTGTGATAGAAAACAAGCAAACAGACAATTCTGAAAATCTTTATGGTTGATTCTCTGTTGCACTGAACTAAACATACCATGTTCAGTCACATTCTTTGTCATCCTTCTGGTTTGAGGTGCTGAATGTATATCTCCAATGATTTGTTCAAGTGGATGATCCTTGTGAACTCTTGTAGTTGGAATAGGACTGACAGGCACAGTTGTAGCCAAATTGTTCATGTCAGCCTCTGCACCAACTTCTTCATCATCATCAGAATAGACAATCTCTTCCAAATTAGGCATATTTGGATCATCAATACATCCATAGACTATATTCTCATCAACAACATTATTTTCTATGTCAGCAGCATTAACAGTTGGACAAACAGTATTAATGTTGTTAGTGCCTGAAAGGACAAGTATCATACTTGATGCTCTAAATCAAAAGGAACGAGGAAAGCCGATAAGAGATAAACTTTGGTCATAACGATAAATTTGAACCTACCGCCACAAATCTTGGAATGCTCAAGTTAAACGATTAGGAAGGAGAATGTTGAGAACAAAAATCTTTATGGTATAAACAAAGAGTTGAAACCCGTCCCAATGATACACTCTATAGTAAGAAAAAGAAGTTGATTAACACATTTTAGGAGGATTAAGATAAGTATCCGCACCTCTTCACCAACACCACACTGAAAGGCGACTCAAACTAAATTTCGGGACGAAATTCTTTTAAAACGGGGAGACTGTAACAACCCACAATTTTAAGTCATTTTACGTCAATAAACTCAAACTATTTACTTTGAACTTTTACGCATTTACATTTAATTTCAACCGTTAAGTTAAATCACCTAAACCGAAAATCAACAATTAACGTAAACCGACATTAAATAAATAGAAGTTTACGTCAAGCAAATGTTATATAATTATTATGAAGATAATTTATAACTTTTCGTATTTTATTTTTATACGCTACGTAAAATGTTTACGTTTCGCGTTTTAACTTTCATGCATGCATGTAAACTATACCACCTTTCTACACTTAACAAATAACCCACAATTATACCCAATACCCAAAAATTAGATAATTCTTACACACAAACCCAACCATGGCCGGTTATACATATATAACCACAAAACAATACCAAGTTTTACATTAGATATAATACCATGTGCTAGTTTGAACCTCTTTTTCAAAGTTAGTTACAACTTCTACTAAAACTCTTACAAGACCACTCTCTTCCAATCAATTACAAACCACACCCCCTCCCTAACTTTCATGGATTATGTAAGATTGTTTCCCTAGATATTTATGTTATATAAGGATCAACAACTAGCTCTCTCATTCTCATTCCTCGAATGAAGTTTTTATGTGATCCCTATCTACCAAAATTTTTACTTCTGGCACTTATAAAAATTCAACAAAACTCCCTTTCTCTCCATATAAGCTCACAGCACCAAAATAAGCCATAAAAGTTTTGATAGTTTCCATTATCTTGATATTACAAGTATACAAGTGTGATAAAGGGTATTATCTAAGGTGTTCTAAGGTGATTTCTAAGTTAGGGTTTCTATTTTAAGCAAGGGTTTTTCAAGATCTAAGTTAAGGTTTCATAAATCAATATTTGGGTTTTTGATAAGGTTTTTTTGGGTTTAAAATCAAGACTAAGGTATCTTAATCATAAAGAGCTTTGTAAGCATTCTACATCTACTCTTTTGATTTTCATACATATTGATTATGTTCTTACATATTTCTATACTTACATAATGTATTTACATACATGAAAACCAAGATTATTAAGTTATATCACCAACTAGTAAAACTTTTATAAATGTTTTCAAAGAAATCAAGAACAACAATACTTTAATGATTATTAGGCATATTATCAAGTTTATTATTCATAAACTAGCTTAAACACTTTTATAAATTATTTCATGTTTTGTTCTTATTATGGTGAAGTGTTAGATAGGATTAGGTTAGTATGGATGTGTTGATTGAGAATGAGGTTGAAGTGGTTAGATTAGAGGTTACTGTTTTGTAAAAATGAGGTTAAAATTATAGTTTTAAAGTGTGTAAAACACCCCTTAGAACATTAGGTTTTTAACAGTGAGTTACAGATTTTTTGACGAGTTAAAACATTAAAAATGTGTTAGTACGTTCCAATACGATTCCATGCATATAGAGAACTCAAAAAATGAACGTAAAATGAAGGAGATATGAATTTTTAAAGTTAATCGGCAACTATAATATTTTGACAGCTTTTAGGTAAAAATGTGGTATGATTAGATTTCGTTTCGTGTTTTTGGGGCTTTTTGGGTCCGAACCGACTTAAATATAAAACCAGAATGTTGCTCGAAATGATGTTTCGATAAAAAGACGCAAGTTTTCGAAGTGTAAAAGTGTAATATGAATGAGTTAATCTTCATTAAAACTAGACAACTTTTATATAAAATTTCATGCACACTTTTTCCGGATATGAATAGTAAAACAGTGTTTTCGGACTTCGGGTCCGTTTAGACCATAAAAACCTTAGGAAATAATATAGCATCACTTATATAATATTTAAACACGTTTTATAATTTATAAATATTATTATTTGAATTAACTAGACTATATATATATATATATATTGTCGTGGTAAAAATAATAAAAGTGGTAAACTTAACGAAAGCATTATTTTGATTTATAAGCTAAGTCTAAAACTATTAGGTGGTGATATAACAAGATAAAACATAGTGCATTGTTTATATTTTCATACGTTATTCTAAATCGACCTATAATTAAATAGGTTGCATACCAGTCCTTTGTGATGACATTCCTAGTTGATTTATCTAGAAATCAATTCCATCACTTGAGGTGAGTTTCATGGCCCCTATTTTACTTCATTTAAATATTTTGGGAGAGAATACATGCTCATTTACAAACTCGTTTACATACACGTTTTCATACGCATTTACAAACTCGTTTACATACTCGTTTACATACCCGTTTACATACTCGTTTACATACTCGTTTTCATACTCGTTTACATACTCAATTACAAACTTGTTTACAATTACTTTACAAATCTCGGGGTGAGATACATGACTTGTTTTCACAATAGGACACAAGTACAATACTTTTCAATTCTTACAATGATTACGGATTTTGCCTAAGTAGCGATAAACCACTATGCCCACTATCATGAACTGTTAATTACTTTGTGTAAGCGCGTGTGTTATAAATAGATCTATTAGGATTGACATCCCCGTCTAGGATTGGTGCCAAACATGGCCAACGGGCGTATATCATGTCGGATTCACTTGAACACTTACTTTGATTTTCTGAAATTGATTGGCATTCATTGGGACACATTAATTGCCTAAAATTGATTGGCACATATACTTTGTTGTAGCTTTAGTTTTATGAGCTTAGTGTAATCGTAATCACTTCTCCAGATATTGTATACCAAGCAATACTTACTTTAAATCTTGCGGTCCCACATTTATACTTACATAAACCTATGAACTCACCAACTTTATGTTGACACTTTTAAGCTGGTATTTCTAAGGTGAATAAGAGGCATTACGTACTTGATGTGCATTGAGGTCTAAACTTTTCAAGATTTCATTCATGGATTTCTACTTGCATTCAAACTATCAACCTCGTTGTATTATTTTCAGTCTTTCATTTTGATGCAACTTCGAGACAAATGTTATATCTTTTTAAATTTCAATTAAATCAACGAGATTATCTTTTAAACGACTCATTTAGAGGTCATTCTCTTATATCTTGTGTTGTTGTATTATGAAGTAATGCCCTCGGTTACCATTCCGCTGCGACACATTTTGGGGGTGTTACACGACACACATATATGTATAAAATGCGCGTTATCAATGTCAAAAGTCTGTGTTTTGGCATTTATTTATATATATTTTTACCCATCAAATAGAATATCTCTTTAGTGTAGCTTTATTATAATATGTCAATATGCCAATGAAGTTAATACAACTACTACTTCCGTCCCAAATTAATAGTCCATGTTTCCTTTTTGAAATATCTAATTTAATTGTCCACTACTAAAAATTGATAAAGAAATTTAATCAAGTTTACTATATTACCTTTGTTTCAAATTATTATTACAAACTTTAATGAAGACTTTAATTGATTAGGTAAGGGTAAAGCTGTCATTCTGCTAAAAAGTAAGAAAGATAAACCTGTAATAAATGCACTTTTTTTAAATTGTGTGCTTTTTGTTGGAGTACAATAATTTTGGGATGAAGGAAGTATTAAAATTAAGGTAGGTTTTCATATATCTTATATAATATAAGATTCAGTTTCACATATTTAATGGGGCAGTATTAAAGATGGGACAATGCAACACTCAAATATCTTATATAATATAAGATTCAGTTTCACATATTTTTTTTTGAACGACAGATTATATAAAAACAAAACTAGCAAGGAGCTAGAGAATTACAAAGACAAGGATCTAGGATATCTCATCCATGAGATCCAATAAATATTATTTTTACATCTATTAGAACACCAAGTGAAAGATAATAAAACAATTTCATCAAAGAGAAGATCCAAACGCGGCCGAGAATTTCCAAAAAGCACCTGGTTGCGAAATTTCTAAATCACCCACCACATAACATAGAATACGCCTTCCAAAACATCCTTAACAACTTTAGGAATCCGAATAGATTTAAACCAAGTAATCTACTCTTCATAAGAAGAAAATTCAGGAATATCAAAATCCCACCAACGAGCAACTTTACGCCAAAGAAGCCGAGCCATAGAGCACGAGAAGAAAAGATGCGAGCAAGATTCACCAGCTAAACTACAATTAGGGCAAACAATAGAAGGGATATCGATCCCACGGAGAGATAGATTTAATCTCGTGGGGAGTTTATCCAAACAAACTTTCCAAGCGAAAATATTAATTTTTATCGGCACAACCTTCGCCCATCTAGTAGGAGAACCAACCGTAGGTAAAAGTAAATCATCAATGTATGTACGAGCCGAACTAACTGAGTACTCACCAGAAGGATCGAGTAACCACACCCATCTATCATTTGAGTTGGAGAGAATAACTGAATCAACGAGCTCAACAAGCTGAATGAATTGATCTTCTTCCACACCACCACGAGGAGCTCTACGAAAAGAAGCAATAAGAGTGGCCTCACTAATCTTTTCCGCAACTGTGATATGTTTCCTGTTCTCCAGTGCATACAGCCGAGGGTAGGATTGGCTAAGAGGGATATCGTTTATCCAAGAATCTTCCCAAAAAGAGGTATGAACACCGTTGCCCACTTTCTTCTTCAAATGCGCAAGTAAATTGATACCTTGAGAGGACAAAGAACTGAGCTCTCTAATAATGCAATTCCAAGGAGACGATCGCAAGACA
>BQNB010021580.1:36259-64072 GCA_026074375.1 Tanacetum coccineum
GCTTATTGTTTAAGAACAAAGTCATTGGTTAAGGATTATGGTATTAAGCTCTTTTGGATGATAAGCCAGATAAGGATGGGCTTATATGTTTTTTTAACAGCTTATTCTTATAAGTTGAGCTTGTAGATGAGCAAGGGAATAAGGTACACCTTGTTTTCTCTTTAAAATCTTTTCTAAGTGCTTATTTATGCTTATTAGTATGCTTATTTGTGCTTAATTCTCATTAGTTAATGCGTATTTGTTCTTATTTGCCTATTGCTATATCTGTTTTTTCTTATTTCAGCTTAATTCAAACTTTTATAGCTTTAAAATGCAAAATCAGAATTTAAAGGGGTGTTTGGGTCAAGGATCCAAAATGGGTCAAATTGTGTTCAAGATGTATTCTGGCACTCAAATCAGTTTTAGCAAGTTTTAAATTAGTCTATAGGTCAGTTTTAATAAGTTGTCATTGTTTAAATCTCAAATTTTAGGATCATGCTATCCATGTTTTGAATCTGTGGAAAATTTTGCTTTATAATCTAGCTTAGTTAGTTAAATTTTGATTAAGTTCTAGTTTGTGTCTTTTTGATGCTTGTTTCTAGTTAGATATGCAGTAGTGTAGCTTTAGTTAAAGTGTGCAATTGCATTTGTGATTTGGTTGAAATCTGTCATAGTTCTCAAGTACATTTTCCAAGTTCAAAATCCATTTTTCATAAGCAAATCTAGCTTAGTTAACATAAGTTTTAGGGTCTGATTTTCAGTGCACAAGTAGTTTGTAGTCTAAATTTAATCTGTTTTAGCTTATTTTGTAATTTTGAACTTATTTTAATAGTCTAAAGTAGGGCTGCAAAAAGCCATTTGTCTTTTGAATGAAAACCAAAAAGAGTAAAATTTTGAAAGTGGCCTTTTTCATTAAGCTTTTTCATGGCTTAGTTGAATTTCAAATTCCTTTTTGATTGCTGATTATTGAAGCTTATAGGACAAGCTTTAATTGTATATAAGCCATTAAGCCATAAGGATCCATTTACTAGCTTAAAAATAAGCTAGAAAATGTCCCTATGGCTGTTTGGCTGACAGATTTGGGCCAAAGAGCTTATATGCTTTGTAAAGCTTATCCAGCTTATATCTTTGCTTATTTTTGTTCTTAGTTGCTTATTATGTTAGCTTATCATCTTTTCTAGCTTATTTGTCATTTAAACTGTTTTTTAGCTTTGATTCTTAGTTTAAAAGTTAAAATTAGTTAAAGATTTATCTTTGTGTTTTCCGTCTTAAAAATGCTTTTTAGTGCCTTTTTGCTTATTTTCCTAGATTAAGTTTGCTTTTAAATGCTTTTTAAGCATAGATTGTTATCTGGTTTTGCTTATTTCTTTTTGCTTTGTGCTTTTTAAGTTTAAAATAAGCCACAGTTTAGTTTTTTTTGTTACTTAGTCTAAAAAAACCAAAAAAATTTTTTGCTGTTTAAATGTGCTTTTATTCAGCTTAAAATAAGTTTTTATAAAAACTCCCTTCGTTAAAGTTGATTATTTCCAACTTATGTATAAGTTTTTAAAAAGAAAAATAAAAAAAATATTTTTAACAAAAAGGAAGCCATAGGGGTCGAACCCATGACCTCCCCATTCTATAGCCAATACCTCACACACACACCACACACAACCAACCGCCCTTGGGTCTTTTTCGTTTTACGTTGCACATTTTATTCTTTTACCCCTTTTTTAGTATTTAAGCTTATCAGCCTTTTTTCGCTTATTCCAGCTTATTTCGATAAGCTGGTTAAGCCCTTTTATTTTTCATAGAACCAGCACTATTCAATGCACTTTTCCTGATTTTTTCAGATTTTATGATTTAGATTAGTATTTTTAATATTTAATTTAGAGTAAAACAGTTTTTAATTCATAATAAATTAAAAAAAAGTCAAAAAAATATAATTCTTTTTTTTTAAAATTTCTTTTATCATTTAGGACTTAGGAAAATTAAATTTGCTTTCGTAGGGTTAAATTTGTAGAATTTAGTTTTTTAAAGAACGGGTTTTGATCCCGTTATCGTTTTTCTTCGTTTTTAGGGTTTTAGCTTTAATAACTTTCGTTTTTAAGTTATTTTATTGCCTTTAATTGCATCCCGTAGTATTAGGATTTATTCCAATGCCTTATATTGCTTTCCCGTAGAATTAGGTTTAAATTCCCGTACCTTTGCTTGTTTTTCCCATAGATTTAAGTATTCCTTAGTTTAAATTTCCATAATTTCCCGTAGAATTTAGAAACCCAAATCAAATCCTTCTTGTATTCAAGCATCCAAAAGTCAAACCAAAAACGTAACCGTCAATTTCACGCCTCGTTGGGAAACGACCCGGGTGATCACTTGCCCGGAATCATTTATATCATACCCGTGAGTTTGTTGACCTTTTCCTAAAAAGTTGACTAGGTTGACTTGCGGGGGTTATATATTTGATATTTTAATATACTATTTGATATATAATTACCCCTAAAAAGGTGACTATCACCTCATAACATTCCATTTTTAGAAACACGACTTTTGAAATTCAACTTATTTTATTTCCTTTACTCCGTTCAATTTTGAAGAAAATACCGACAACAAGACAAGGAATGAGTTCCACGAGGATCGAGCGTATTGTAACCCGACAAATTGCTAATGCTATTAAAGCTATTGCCGTCTATGAGGCAAACCCGCGTGGCTGACGACTAAATGGATTAGGTCGTACATTAGGAAACCGAGATGGTAAGGAATGCCACAACAAAATAGACGACAAAAGGTCGTGAGGGCTTACACTGCTAGATCAGATAACAAAATTGGATATGTAGGAAAGTTACCCTACTACAACAAACGTAAGTTGCGTCACACTGGGCCATGCACTGTGAAGTGCAATAACTACAAGAGAGTTGGCCATATGAGTAGAGATTGTAGGACACCAATTTTGATAACAACTTAGAGGCCACAGTGGCAAATTATAAACTTGAGGTACCTATTAGGAGTGTGGAAAATCAAGACATTTCAAGAGTGATTGTTCAAATTTGAACCGTGTGAACCAGAATTGGAAGGTAAAAACTTGTGGGAACTCTAAGGCCGTCAAAGATAATGATAAGGAGAGATTTCCCTACCTTTTCTAGCGAAACCTAAATAGACTTGGACCGTAACCCCTAAGAGTTTGACACTAGTACTTCCCTGTGAATTTCGTGTATTGAGTGGATGTTTCTAAACCCTCTGTTCATTTTGTGTCATGACGATTTTGTCAGTTACACTTCAATTCTCTAATAATTTATGCAAGGTACTCCTCAAATCTATTATCGTCTTACAACTCATTTCACCATTATTCTACAAACCGTTTTATAAGTATAAACCATTTGGATGTTATCCTATGAACTATTTTAGTGTCGTTATAAACTAATTGGATGTTATCCTATGAACTATTTTAGTGTCGTCTTATAAACATAGTAGCTGTCGCGTTACAAGCTATTTTACAGCCAGCTTACAAACCGTTTAGCTGGTAGCTTCTTGTTTATTTCAACACCTTATAAACTATTTTACTATCATTTGTAAACCATTCCAGCGTCACCCCATAAACTATTCTATAGAAATTTTATAAACTATTTTACCATCAGCCTACAAACCATTTTGCTGACAACGTATTAATCATTTTACTACTATTCTATAAAAGCATTTTGTTACCATCTTCTAAATTGTTACGTCGTCACCCTATAAACTATTTTGCTATCATTAATGTAAGACGTTCCACTAGCGCCTTCCAAACCATTTTGCTATTATCTTCTAAACTATTCCACTTGTTGTAACATTCCATATTTTCAGATCTTTTACGACGTCATCTATTTTACTAATTTTTTTTTCTTTCTCGTACGCGTTTACTTTTATTTTTAATAGTTAAGTTAAATCGCGTAAGTTAAAAATTATCGTTTAGCGTAAACGGACACCGAACAAATAAATGTTTACCTCAAGCAAGTGTTAAGTAATTATTTTGAGTATAATTATTAACTTTGTTTATTTTATTTTTATCGGTTACGTAAAGTGTATACGTTTCGCGATAAAATGCGTTTAGGCACTCCCGGAACCACCAAAACTTTTCTGCGCTTCAACAAATACCCACATTTATACCCAATACTCAAAAACTACAAAAATATATCATGTATATCATATCTATGCCGAATTTATGGCAAAGATATAAAGAAAATCTTCCATTTTGGTCAAGGTGCACCATAACTCATTAATACTAGCCATACCTCATTATGATCACACCATACCTAGCTTACTTTGACTTATGACCATAACTATGGCCATACCTAAGACTAAGAGACCATACCTTGCACCATACCTTGTCCTTTGACTAGATTTACCCTTTATATACATGTATACATAAGAGATATAGCTCATATACATAAACACTTAACTAGAAAATCAAAAATCTCTTCCTTTGGCACCTATAGAGCTCACGGCTCAAATCCATGCCCCAACCAAACCCATATCAATTTTTATACAACCCATACACACCTATACACATCTATCCTAAGATATTCTAAGGTGTTTCCAAGCATTGGCTAACCTTTTTCAAGTATTAATCAAGAAAAGTGAAACTAGGGTTTTAAAATGGAAAGCTAGGGTATTATATCTAAACAAGGGTTTAGATACTTTGGTTCATCATCTTACATCATAATAAGGTTATCTAAAAACCTTCATGTCTTTACTTTCATCATTTTTATATGTTTACATGTTCTTTATGGCTAAATCACCACTTAGGACTTTTGAATATGTAAAAAGGGTTTTTACTAATGTCTATGAATTTAAGCACTTTTTCTTATGTCATATGATTATATATATCATGGATTAATGAACTTAAAAGTATGTAAACATGTTGTTTAAGTATAAACATGATTATGTATAAATTAGGGTTTATAAAGTTAATAAAACAAACTCTTTATAAATGAACACACTTGGATAATAAAAGGGTGATTTGATTTCGACTTCATACAGTAGGTTAGACATTATATAAAAATAATACGCCTCATGACGATTCCAAAATGATAAGAAACTTGAAAAACCGATTTATAACGAAAAAGATACGTTAGTTACGAGTTTACGACGAGAAATACTTTTATAAAACTATTTTTATAAAATTTACTATTCATTACAGAAAGTGATATTTTTAAAACATCAAAAATATGATATAACTTTTAATTACGAGATCGTACTCGAAAGAATCGTTAAAAACGGAGCTATAACGAATAAAATACGACGTTTACGAGTTTACGATAACAAAAACTATAAAAATAAGTATATATCTGTTATGAACAGTAAAAATCACTATTCATCAGAAAAACTAAAATTTTAAAAATGTCATATTTTGATAACTCGTCTTAATACGAAAACATGGACATAAGAAACGTAAGAAACGGGCTTAAAACGAGAAAATTATGCGCTATTTCCTACTTATGCACTATTTCATGACGTGAATAGTGTTGGTTCGTTTTTTCTATAAATTTTTGCGAAACATTTTTGGATCAATTATATAATATTTATACATGTATTAAAATTTATAAATATTATTTTACGAAGACGATTGAACTATTTATTCGATTATACGAATACGAACACGGTTACCATTTATCAAACGTGACTTAAATGATATTTCACAAACACAATTAGATGGTGATGTAGCTATATAGAATTATATATGGTAGTAGTTATTCAAAGTACTTAGTACTCATACGACCTATGATTAATTAGGTTGCACTCGGGCGTATTTGTGACGCATTTTTCACGCATTTGATTTACATTGTTAGACTCATCCACTCGAGGTGAGTTCATAGCCCCACGTTTTTATAATTATATTGATTTACAAGTTTTGGGATGAGAAACATGCTTTGTTTTATAATTGGACGCAAGTGCACATTTTATATATTGATTATGTTTTGCTTAAGTAGCTTGAACCCAATATGCCCGGTATCATGAACTGTTAATTTCTAGATTGGAAGCGCGAGTGTTGTAAATAGATCTATTTGGGATTGACCTCCCCGTTTGGGTGATTAGCTATCACCGAGAACAAACGTTATAGCATGTCGAATTTAGGATGTTTCGGGTTGAACATCATCATGGGCAATGTAGGCAATATTTATATTGTATTCATATATGTCTAGCTTCAGTGTCATGAGCTTAGGGAAACGTAATGGCATTTTGTGATATTTATCACGGGGAAATCTTGCGGTCCGGATTTATACATATATAAACCTATGAATTCACCAACTTTATGTTGACCGTTTTAAGCATGTTTTTCTCAGGTTAATAAGGTACAAGAAACAAGGATACATTGGTGGTCTACATTGTGGAGTCATTTCTATAAAGATTTACGTGCATCACATTTTGGGGATATTTGTCATGTAGAAAAATCTTTGCATTTTCAAGAATGAACAAGTTTAGCCGTTGAGCTTTTGTAACAATAATTTATTAAATCCAATGTATCATTTTCAAACGACACGTTTAGTGGTCGTTCTCTCATGTCTTGTGCAATGTTATTATGAAGTAACGCTCCCGGATCCTTATTCCGCTGCGACCCATTTTGGGGGTGTTACAGATTGGTAATCAGAGCCAAGGTTATAGAGAACCAGGTCAAATGTTTTGCTGGACTATAACCGTTTTCAAACATTGCATTCATACAAAGGGCCCGAACCTCCCACACCACGAAAAACTCTGTTGCAATTCCCTTAAAATACATACGCTTCGAGGTCTGACTTTGTGCAATAATACAAAAGTGTGGACATGATGAATGTGTTTCTCTTGTCTACCTTACTTATTTTGGACTTCGGAATACGTACTTAGTCCACCATTACTTCGATCTTGTGGTCCACTTTTAAATACTTCTTGATTTACTGAATCACTACTTGGATTTCGGATGGATTTCGGAAATAACACTTTTAAATGTTGTAACGCTATTTTTTTCTTCTGAAATATTTCTTAAACTATTTCAATACTGCTTTTTTACTTAAACCTATGAATTCACCAACATTATTGTTGACGTTTTAGCATGTATTTTCAGGTTGCTATTTTGCTAGACTATGGAAGTGTTTATGGATGATTTCTCAGTTTTTGGGGATAGTTTTGATTCATGCCTCTCTAATTTAGAAAAGATTCTAAAATGATGTGAAGACACGAATTTAGTTCTTAATTAGGAGAAGTGACACTTTATGTGTAAAGAAGGAATTGTGTTAGGGCATAAAATTTCAAAGTCGGGAATTGAGGTCGATCGTGCTAAAGTCGATGTTATCGCTAAGCTCCCTCACCTGACTACCGTAAAAGGTGTTAGGAGTTTCTTAGGTCATGCAGGTTTTTACGCACGATTTATCCAAGACTTTTCTAAAATTGCTAGACCAATGACTCACCTTCTTGAGAAGGAAACACCGTTTGTGTTTTCTAAGGATTGCATTGATGCTTTTCAGACTCTTAAAAAAAAGCTTATCGAAGCTCCAATCTTAGTTGTCCCGGATTAGAACCTACCTTTCGAACTCATGTGTGATGCAAGTGATTTCACGATTGGTGTGGTTTTAGGACAATGAAAGAAGAAGCATTTTCAGCCTATACATTATGCTAGTAAGACAATGACTGAAGCTCAAGTTCATTACACTACCACGGAAAAGGAAGTGCTTGCCGTTGTGTATGCTTTTGAAAAATTTCAGCCATATCTTGTTTTATCCAAAAACATAGTGTATATGGATCACTCGGCTTTAAAGTACCTTATGAAAAACAAGACGCTAAGCCGAGGTTGCTCCGGTGGGTTCTTCTCCTATAAGAATTTGATATCACCATCCGTGATAAAAAAAAGGAAGTGAGAACCTTGCGGCAGATCATTTATCTAGACTTGAGAATCCTCATAAGGATGTGTTAGAAAACAAAGACATAAATGAACATTTTCCTTTAGAAACTCTTGGAGTTATTTCTAGTGAAAGTACCCCATGGTTTGCGGACTATGCAAATTACCATGCGGGGAATTTTATCATCAAAGGAATGACAACTCAACAAAAGAGGAAGTTTTTCAAGGATGTTAAACATTATTTCTGGGACGATCCCTATCTTTTTCGTACTTGTGCGGATCAAATCATTCGAAGATGTGTGCATGGGCAAGAAGCTAATGATATCCTCAAAGCTTGTCATTGAAGGGAACCTGCGGGGCCATCATTTAAGTGCCAATCTCACCGCTCGAAAAAAGTATTGATACCGGTTTCTTTTGGTCTACCGATATATCGAAGCAGGTATGGCCCATTCAAATTGATCAAATCTTGTGATACGTGTCAAGACATAGGTAAAATTTTGCAACGACGATGAGATGCATACATAACGTATCCAAGTTTGTGAAAAATCTTTGATGTCTGTGGTAATGATTTCATGGGGACCATTTTCCATATTCACATGGGAATAAATACATCCTCGTAGCCGTTGATTATCTTTCAAAATGGGTTGAAGCAAAGGCGCTCCCCACAAATGATGCTAGAGTTGTAGTTAAGTTTTTGAAATCTCTTTTTGCCCGATTCGGAACACCTAGAGCTATTATAAGCGATCGTGGGACCCATTTTTGTAACGATCAGTTTGCTAAAGTAATGTCTAAGTATGGGGTCACTCATCGTTTAGCTACCGCTTATCACCCTCAAACGAACTACTGCGGTCAAAGTGGAGGTATTAATCGAGGTTTAAAACGTATTCTAGAGAGGACGGTTGGAGAAAACCGTGCCTCATGGTCTGACAAACTAGATGACGCTTTATGGGCATTTCGTACTGCTTTAAGACACCGATTGGTTGTACGCCTTACAAGCTTGTTTATGGAAAATCTTGCCATTTACCTATCGAGTTAGAACATAAACCATATTGGGCTTTGAAACATGCTAATTTCGATCTTAAAACCGCGGGTGATCACCGTAAGCTTCAACTTAATGAGCTTCGTGATCAAGCTTACGAGAATTCTTTGATTTATAAAGAGAGGACGAAGAAGCTTCACGACTCAAAGATCAAAAACCGCATTTTCAATGTTGGTGATCGAGTTTTACTCTTTAACTCTCATCTAAAGATATTCTCGGGAAAGCTTAAAACTCGTTGGTCAGGACCTTTCACCATCACCAAAGTTTTTCCATACGGAACCATTGAGTTATCTCAATCCAATGGTCCAAACTTTAAGGTGAATGGTCATCGTGTGAAGCATTACTTCGGAGGGGACTTACCACCCAAGGTAGTCCAAGATCTCCACACTCTCTCCAAGGACGAATGAATTCGGGGATCGAGTCAAGCTATGTGACTCGGTTACCAAAAACAAAGTGCTTCGTAGGAGGCACCCCATGCTTATCCTATTTATTTTCTTTCTTCTTTCTAATCTCTAATGTGTTGTGAGGAGGCTTGTACTCTTCTGTTTCTCGTTGTTTGTGCTTGTGATTGTTTGCAGGATTAAACCAACATTGTTTGAAGACTCTCGTGTTCGGTGTTTTGTCCTGGTTCACTCGAGCTTCCTAGCCTTTGCTTGTCATTAGTTTGGGGAAATCCGATATCCTTGATTATTATTGACTAACCTTTAGAGAAACATTAAGGACAATGTTTGATTTTAGTTTGGGGAGGAGTATATCTTCGATATAATCTTACTTACTTTTTCTCGTTGTTCTCACGTACCCCGTTTTCCCGTAAAAAAATGTATGTAGTTGGTAAAAAATAAGTGTTTAGACACGAATGTAGGCTTTCCGTTGGTGAGAACAAAAGTAAATTTTGATCCGACCGATTTTTAATCTTAGCTTTCTCCTTAACTTTATAGATTGAAATTTGCTAATCTTTTATACAAGGAGCTCTAAAATGCGAGTCTAGCTTATAAAAGTCAAGACTTTTCAAGTTCCCATAATTGATTTTAAATATGCAAAGATCGATTTATTAGGCTAAGTGTTCACTAATTTCTTTATTAGAAATTTTAAATTGTGAAGAACAAGAGATGATAGAGTAGAGTATAAGTTTTGATGCTAAACATAGAGTAGTTGGATTTCTTTAAGGCTTATAAGTGTTATATTGTGGCTTTTTCTCCCATTAGATTGTTTCACCCTTATAATAATTGTTAATAAATAGAGTTGTGCGGTTTTTTGGTTAATAATCAGTTAATAGAAGTTTTCTTTAGTTTCTTTGTGATTTAGAGAGAGTATACATCAGGAATACTTAATTTGGCATACTATATGTATCACAATAATAAATATTTTGCTTATCCCTTAAAGAGCCTTAGGGTATATGGGGTAAGTAAAATCTAATAAGTGAAATAATAAGCCTTATTCATTCCTTAAATCTAATAAGTGAAATAATAAGCCTTATTCATGTCTTAAAGAGCCTTAGGGTATATGACATGAATGGTACCTTGCTTAAGTAACCTAATAAAAGCCAAATTTTGGTCGCCTCGATGTAGACTTAATCTTGATGGCATTGTTTTCTTTTGAAAAGGGCTAGGAACTAATTATTGCGTCTTTACCGTTACGCTTTATTTTCGGAATTAATAAGTATCGAAATAAAAGTCTTAAAGAGCCTTCGGGAATATGACTTAAATAAAATTTTGAGATACAAAATTAGGAATAAGGGAGGAAAAGTAAGTACACAATTAACTCTTATAAGTAGTGTTAGCATCATAACTTGTAATTTACAATGATCTTGTTTTTAAGCTTGGCATGGAGAAGTGAAAATCGGGGACGATGAATTTATCTTTTTAGACACTTTAAGTGCTTTTTGTTTCGTGATCCTAAAGTTATCAAATAAATAATGAAAGCAATACATTATGTCACACAAAAATAAAGTGTAAGTTGTAAATTATATAAATTATAAAAATGAAAAAATCTTTGAAAAATGGGAAACGGGGTGTTTTATAACTTGTGACTTCTTAATTCTCCTTATGAATTACTTTACTACTTCTTCAAGGATTAGTTTGGGGAGGTTTTGAGGTATTTGGTTATAGAGCATATAATATTGCGTGAGGACACGCAATCATTTAGTTTGGGGAATTTTGATATGTGTGAAAACACATATCCATTTTATATCAAAAATAACCCATAAAAGACAAAATTGTGCTTAAAATGCTTGAATATTGCTTGTTTTGTCTTTGTGATTGTGTAGGTACGGATAAAGCAAAAATCACAAGAGAAATGGTCAAACACGGACACGGGAAAAGGAAGAGCACACAAGAGTCGGGAGAATGCTATCAAAGGTTAACCAAAGTCAACCCTTGGCCAATATTAGTCAACCACAAGAAGACAAAATTCCTAAAACAACCCTTGAATTAAACCAAATTGCAAAATAACCTAAAAACCCTAACACCGTTAGTCCTTTATTTAATAAAGACTAACGGCCGTTATCTTTCTATAAAAACCCAAAACCATAACCGGTTACCCTTTACCCAAAGCCCAAAACAAACACCCGTGGCCCAACTTCCTTTTGTCTAAGCCCAAAGACAAAACAAAATTACCTCAGGTCAAATTAAATCAAACACACCCTTATAAAAAGTAAAAAACGCGGGAAAATCTACTGTTACTATTCATCTTCTCCCTCGTTTAACCTTGAGTTAAAACCAAAGGGCAAATCAAAATTGGCCATGTAGAAAGAATATTCAAGTGTAAAGGAGTGATGTGGCAAAATTGGACGTCATTGTGAGCTCTTATTGGCTAAAACTCACAAGGAGTGACACACGGGCAATGAAGGAAACACACTAATCATTGGGATTTTACACTAAAACATGTACAAAAGAAGCACAAGAGGGTCAAATCACGGATTGCCACGCTGGCAATCCGTGTGCTCCAAAGTTGATCCAATTATGATAACAAGAGAGCTAATAATTAAAGATAAAGGAAGGGACAGGATCAAAGGGAGCGTATACCTGACTCAGGGGCCTAGAAGCTTTTCCCAGGCAGTATAAATACAAGCAAGGACTCACTCTCGGGGGCATTTAGAAGTAGTTTATAGACTAGCTTATTAAATTTAGCTTTTGTAATTTTCATTTAAAGTGTTTTTCGCTTATTGTTAACTAAATGTAATTTTCATTTTCAGTAATGTAATCAGCTGTTTTCATTAATAGAATTCAAGTTTCTTATTATGCTCTTAATTTTCTCAAGTTTACTTTTATACAATTACTTTATTTAATAAGCTGATGCTACTCGAGTCTTTAAGCTCAGATTGAGCTCAAATAAGCTATCTAATCTACTTAAATCAATAAAAACAGTTAAAATATATGCTTAATTTGGATCTGAGTTGCTTGGATGATAAGCTTACCAAGGAAGAGCTTATAGGACTTAACTAGCTTGTCATCTAGACAAGCTAGAGCTTGTAAAGTAGCTCCTTGAGTATTGATAAGCTTTTGTTTAGCTAAGGCCTTTGTAAGTTTTCCTTATCCTTTCTGTCTTTAAATTCCTAGTCTAGATATGCTTATTCTGCTTATCTTCTAGCTTATTTGGGCTTAATTTTGTCTCATTGTGCTTATTGATCATGTTTTATAATCTGTTTTTAGCTTTAGTAGAGTAGATCTTAATTTTCTGCATTTTGTCTTTAAAATCATTAAAAATAAAAAATAAGTAGCATAGATTATAGCTTTTAGATTCTGGCTTAATTGATTGTTATTAAAAGTTCATATTAGTTGTTATAAGTTGTGCATTATCTGGTCTTAAAGTTTTATCAAGTAGATTTTAATTTCTCAAGCTTTAATGGATTTTATATAGCTAAAGGGGTGTTTGGCATAACAGTTTAAGCCAAGGTAAAACTGTTTGTGGCCATTTGGTTTGTGTTATCTGTTTTTTTTACTTAATCCAAGTTTGTTAGGATAGTTTTAATAAGTTAGATTAGTTTTAAATTAGTTTTCACAAGTTAGATTTCTAATAAGCTCAAATCAGTTAAGGATCTTTGTGATTTTAAGCTTAAATCCAATCCAGTAAGTGATAATGCTTAATCTGTTCTTAGTTGGTATTTTTAAGAGTATATTAACAAGTTACTAGGTCTGCACTTAAATGGTTTAAAATTTTGGTCATATACTTGCATACTGCACCAGGGTAGACAAAAGGAAAAAGTGTTGTTTTCATGATCAATAATCAGAGGGTAGATCTAGTAGTTAGGATTAGATTTTTGTGTTTACATATAGGTTTAGGCTCATAGTTTAAAGATTTCAATTTGCTTTTTAATGTTAAGTCCAATAGCTTATCTGTTTTAGCCTTTAAAATCAGCAACTTGTCTTTTTTTTTTGAAAAACTAAATTCAACAAATGGTGTCTTTTCTGTCTGTTTTCATCAAAGCTTTTTTTCTATAAGCTCTTGTTTGCAAAAGTTCTTTTCAAAAGGCATTTTCTAGTAGTCTAAGAGTCAATCTTTTAGAAAATCCATATTTCATTTCATAAAAAGTTTCTTTGTGTGCTCAAAATAAGCATCAAGTTAGCTGCTAAGGTCTGTTTGGTCCTTAAAGGTTATCAAGTGCTTAGTGAGATTTCTAGCTTATTGATTTAATCTTAGTGCTTATTCTGTTATTCTAGCTCATTAGGATATGACTGGGGTAAAGTAGCTTATTGATTAGCTTCTTGGTTAGTTATTTGAGTTTTTAAGTTTGAAAAGGTCTAAAAAGAAATTTTAAGTAATCTGTCTAGCTTTTCAGTCCTTTTTCAGCTTATTTTTCAGTGTTCAAAAGTTTTGTTTTCATAAAAGTTAGTTAGTTTTAACTTTTCTTCATTTTTGCTTTTCAAAATTTCAAAAATAAAAAAAATAGCAAAAACTAAGGCCTGAGACTCAAACCCACGACCTTGGCTTCACACACCCATAGCCTTAACCATTGTGCTTCATTAGCTCATCCATTAGGATACCATTTCATTTCCTCTTTATACACTTTTTTTCATTTCCTTTTCCAACTGGATTTTATTCCTGATACGGTATAGTACAATACGAGACAATGGAATGCAATGGGATAGATGGTAGAGGGCTGCCTGCGCCCAAAAGCGATGCTTCACTTGTCCCCTTGTCCATAGGGACCTTGTGGCATACAACCGAAACGACTCCCGCTAGATAGCCGCCCCTTTCTTAGTTTTAGCTTTTCTTCATTTTTGCATTTCAAAATTTCAAAAATAAAAAAAATAGAAAAAACTAAGGCCTGGAACTCGAACCCACGACCTTGGCTTCACACACCCATAGCCTTAACCATTGTGCTTCATTAGCTCATCCATTAGGATACCAGTTCATTTCCTCTTTATACACTTTTTCATTTCCTTTTCTTTTACTAAGCCGTAGCATAGTTAAGCTTTTTCTCAGCTTATTAGATAAGCTGGGAGCTTGTTGTTATTTTTCCCTTGTTCCTTGTTACTTTTAGGCCTTTTTGTGATTTTTTTGAATTTTTCTCATTTTCCTTTAATTTTTATAATTTTTCGTAGTTAAATTTTTTAGAAAACCAATAAAAAAAATACAAAAATAATCAAAAAAATAATTTTCTTTTTCTTAAAATTTTCTTTTATCTTAATCTAGGTTTATAAATTAAATTTGAATCCATAGGCTTTAATTTCATCTTAGTTGCTTATTTGTCGCGTTTTCTTCGTGCCCGTTATTAGTTATTTTTTGTGCTTAATTGTTATCGTTTGCTTATTTTAATTGTTGTTTTTAATTAGTAGATATAGATAATCAGATCAATCTTCGATCCCATTCAAATCATTGTCCAAAAATGAACGGAGTCTCAATTTCACAAATCGTTGGGGAAAAACAACCCGGGAATCATACTTCCTAGTTAATATACGTATTATTATATATATTATCGTGTGATTTTTCTAACTACCTTTGTCCTCAAGGGTAGTTTGGGAATTTCATATTATATTATATTTTATTATTACGTATATAGAATTATTACAATCAATTTTTGGCGCCGTTGCCGGGGAAGTGTGTTACGATTCTTTCGTTTGAAGTTTGTTGATCGTGATTTGAAGACCCTTTCGTTTTTGAAAGTTTTGTTTTTGTTAAAAAAAATCAAAAATAAAAAAATATAAAAAATATAAAAAATAAAAAATAATTTTCTTTTCTTTTAGTATAATTATCATATTAAAAAAATAAAAAAATAAAAAACAAAAATATAAAAAAAATTGTCCATAAAAAAAACTAACTACCTTTGTCCTCAAGGGTAGTTTGGGAATTTCATATTATTTTATATTTTATTAATACGTGTATAGATTACTAGCAATCAGTGAGTTCGAGCTCTTCCACCCTCGGTATTTCTCCCGATGTTGCCGAACTTAAAGATATGGTGAAAGCCTTACTTCTCGATAAGAAAAACCAAACCCAAGCTCCCGCTCCCGTAAAAGCGGTCGAGGAAAGTTTTGTTACTTGTGGTGGTGCTCATTCTTATCGAAATTGTCCCGCCATCGATGGCAACGTTTATTGTGACAATATTCAAGAGTACGTCTCTCAAGCAGCCGCAGCTAATTTCAATCAAGGAAATACCGGTTACCGAGCCTTGATTGGTAATCAAATTCGACCTCTCGATTTTCCTCCCGTTCAACAAAACCAAGGAAATAACCAAAACTAGTACAACCAAAACCGGGGGAATAATTACAGCCAAGGCCAAATTTATCGACCTCCGATTAATCAACCCCCGGTTCACCAAGCTCCACCTTACCAAGCTCTGGCTCCTCAAACACAAGGTGTGACGAAAAATGATTTTGAAAGCTGCGTCAAAGCTAATGATGCAGTTATGAGGATCATGCAAGACCAAAACCAAAATTTGAAAAATCAAATGACCAATTTAACGAACATGCTTTTCAAGTTTGTGAATTCCAATACCATTTCTACTTCAGGTTCAGGGACACTCCCTAGTAATACCATTACTAACCCGAAGGTAGACTTGAAGGGTATAACCACCCGAAGCAGTGTTGCTTATCAAGGACCCACGATTCCTACTACTTCTTCTTGACCTCCTAAAGTAGTGGAATGTGAAACCGAGGTGACAAAGGATACGGTGCCTCCTACTAATAACGGAAGTACCAAAGACGTCCAACCTCCAGTTGTCCAAGTTCAACCTCATGTACCAAATTCTGAGCCCGCTGTTGCTCCCGTTAGTGCTCTGATGCCAAACTTGAAACCATCAATTCCATATCCTTCAAGACGTAATGATGAAAGGCGCCGTGAAAAAGCTAACGACCAATTTTGAAATTCTACAAATCTACAAGATATGAGTTTCGAATTAAACTTATGGCGGATGCTTTGATTCTTATGCCAAAATTTGCTTCGACTCTTAAGAACTTAATTAGAAACAAAGAAAAATTAAGTAAAATGGCTAGAACTCCTTTGAATGAGCATTGTTTGGCGGTCATCCTCAACAAGTTACCCGAAAAACTTGGAGACCCCGGTAAATTTCTAATACCGTGTGATTTTCCCAGAATGGATGAGTGCTTAGCCTTGGTCGATCTTGGCGCTAGCATAAATCTCATGCCATTATCCGTTGAAACAGCTTCTCTTTCCGAGTTACTAACTCCTACTTGTATGACGCATTGACCTATGTAGACCGTTCGAATTACCCAACCGATCGGTAATCGACGAAGATGTCTACCTAAAAGTAGGAAAGTTCAAATTCCCGGCCGACTTTGTAGTCGTAGACTTTGATGTCGATCCCTGAGTCCCCCTAATTCTCGGGAGATCCTTCTTAAAGACCGGACGTGCTTTAATTGATGTGTACGAAGGAGAATTAACTCTTCGTGTTGGAAAAGAAGCTGTAACATTCAATCTAGACCAAACTTCGAGATACTCCTCTAATTACGATGATATGACGGTGAACCGAATCGACGTCATTAAAATGGCTTGTGAGGAGTATCTCAGAAGTTCTTGGAAGAAATATTTTTTTTTTTTTTTTTTTTTTTTTTTTTTGTTTTTTTTTTTTTTTTTTTTTTTTTTTTTTTCTTTTTTTATTTTTCTTTTTTGTTTTTTTTTTTTTTTTTTTTTTTTTTTTTTTTTTTTTTTTTTTTTTTTTTTGATTTTTTTTTTTATTTTTTCTTTTTTTTTTTTTTTTTTCTATTTTTTTTTTTCCGATGTGATCACGAGTGGCAATCCCACTCCTTATTATGACCCGATCGTTTCTACCTCTTCTCCAACTCTCACTCCCTTCGGGGATAGTGATTTTCTTCTCGAGGAAGTCGATGCTTTCCTCGCTCTTGAAGATGATCCAACTTCACCGGAAGTTAATGACTCTTACTATGACCCGAAGGGGGATATTCTTCTTCTTGAATCATTTCTCAATGATGATTCAAAATAAAAAAAGCATCATTACCCCCTCCCACTCAAGGAAACTATTTGCCTGAAATTCGAAAAGAACTAAAAGTTTGTGAAGCTAAAACTGATAAATCTTCAATTAATGAACCTCCCGAAGTCGAACTCAAGGACTTACCTCCTCATCCACGAAATATGCATTTTTGGAAGTGACAACAAAGTTGCCCTCATAATTGTAAAAGACTTCGTGTTCGAGGAAAAAAGCAGCTCTCATAAAGGTTTTGAAGTCACACAAGCGAGCCATCACTTGGAAACTCTCCGACATCAAGGGTATTAACCCAGAATTTTATACTCACAAGATTCTTATGGAAGAGGACTACAAACCGGCGGTTCAACACCAAAGACGGGTGAATCCAAAGATCCACGATGTCATCAAAAAGGAGGTTGAAAAACTTCTTGACGTCGGATTAATTTACCCGATCTCGGATAGTCCTTGGGTAAGCCCCGTACATTGCGTACCGAAAAAAGGTGGCTTTACCGTTGTTGAAATATGACAACGGAGTTAATTCACTCCTGACTCGATTGGTTTACGGGATGACCGTTCTGGATTGACTACCGAAAGTTAAATAAAGCCACCCGTAAAGACCACTTTCCACTACCGTTTATGGATCAAATGCTCGAGAGATTAGCGGGAAACGAGTACTATTGTTTTCTCGATGGTTTCTCGGGTTACTTTCAAATTCCCATCGACCCTCATGATCAAGAAAAGACAACATTCACGTGTCCTTACGGAACGTTCGCCTACCGTCGCATGCCTTTTGGCTTATGCAATGCACCGGGCACGTTCCAAAGGTGTATGATGGCTATCTTTCATGATATGATCGAAAAAACGATGGAAGTCTTCATGGACGACTTTTCGGTCTTTGGGAATTTATTCAAAAATTGCATCTCTCGTGTAGACAAGATGCTTCAAAGGTGTGAAGACACCAATATTTGTCTTAATTAGGAAAAGAGCATTTTATGGTTAAGGAAGGCATTGTCCTTGGCCATAAGATTTCCAAAAAAAGGATTGAGGTTGATAAAGCCAAAATCGATGTGATTGCTAAGTTACCTCATCCCACCACCGTTAAGGGTGTTCGGAGTTTTCTCGGTCATGCCGGTTTCTACCGACGGTTCATTAAGGATTTTTCCAAAATTTCCCGACCGATGACTCATCTCCTTGAGAAAAATACTCTGTTCATCTTCTCCGATGAATGTATTCAAGCTTTTCAAACGTTAAAGAAAAAACTTACCGAAGCTCCAATCTTGATTGCCCCCGACTGGGACCTACCCTTTGAGCTTATGTGCCTGCAACGACTTTGCCATAGTGCAGTCTTGGGGCAACGTCATGAAAAACATTTTAGGCCTATACACTATGCTAGTAAAACAATGAACGAGGCGGAATCGCATTACACTACGACGGAGAAAGAAATGTTAGCCGTGGTGTATGCCTTTGAAAAATTCCGATCTTACCTCATCTTGAACAAAAGCATAGTGTATACGGATCACTCCGCCCTAAAATATCTCTTTGCTAAAAAAGATTCCAAGGCGAGATTGCTCTGTTAGGTTCTCCTCCTTCAAGAATTCACATTCAAAGTAATTGACACAAAAGGAGCCGAGAATCTCGCGGCCGATCATCTTTCCCGATTAGAAAATTCATAAAAAAAATGTGCTCGACCCAAAGGAGGTGAATGAAAAGTTCCCTCTCGAGATACTTAATATGGTGACTTCTCGTGGTGACTCAAGTACCGTGTGGTTTGCCGATTATGCAAATTACCACACGGGGAATTTCATTGTTAAAGGGATGTCGTCCCAACAAAAGAACAAGTTTTTCAAGGATGTTAAACACTACTTTTGGGACGACCCCTATTTGTTTAAAATATGTGCGGATCAAATGATCCAGCGGTGTGTTGCAGGCCAAGAAGCTGTTGACATCCTCACAACTTGCCATAGTGGACCCATCGAGGGACATTACGGTGCTAACTACACCGCCAAAAAGGTTTTTGACTCAGGATTTTATTGGCCCACAATTTACAAAGATGCCCATGACTTGGTCACCCGATGTAACACTTGTCAGCGTCAAGGAAAAATTTTGCAACGTGATGAAATGCCTCAAAATTCCATCCAAGTTTGCAAAATCTTTGACGTGTGGGGCATCGATTTCATGGGGATGTTCCCGTCTTCACAAGGGAACAAATACATACTCGTGGCTGTCGACTATTTATCAAAATGGGTTAAAGCAAAAGCGCTCCCCACCAACGACGCCCGAGTTGTTTGCAAATTTCTTAAATCTCTCTTCGCCCAATTCGGTGCCCCTCGTGCTATCATAAGTGATCGCGGAACCTATTTTTTATAATGACCAGTTTGCAAAGGTTATGCTTAAATATGGAGTTACTCATCGTCTCTCCACCGCGTATCACCCACAAACAAGTGGGCAAGTTGAGGTATCCAATCGTGGCTTGAAACGAATTCTTGAAAGGACTGTAGGCGAAAATCGTGCCTCTTGGTCGGATAAACTAGATGATGCACTTTGGGCCTTCCGTACCGCTTACAAAACACCCATCGGGTGTACTCCATACAAGCTCGTGTATGGAAAGGCATGTCATCTACCGATCGAGCTCGAGCACAAAGCCTACTGGGTCTTGAAGCGTGCAAACTTTGACCTTGAGACCGCGGGTGATCACCGAAAAGTTCAACTCAATGAATTAAATGAACTTCGTGATCATGCCTATGCGAACTATTTGATCTAAAAAGAGAAAACAAAAAGGATCCATGACTCAAAGATCAAAAACCGCGTTTTCAACGTCGGTGATCAAGTCCTCCTCATAACTCTAGATTGAAGATGTTCTCGGGCAAGTTAAAATCTCGTTGGTCCGGACCATTCACCATTACCTAAGTCTTTCCATATGGCACCGGTATGAAACTCCAGGCCAAACTTCAAGGTGAACGGTCATAGAATTAAGCACTACTTTGGAGGGGACGTACCAAAATTGGTTGTCCTAGATCTCTAAACCTTCCCCAAGGATGAATGAATTCGGGGATCGAGTCAAGCTATGTGACTCGGTTACCAAAAACAAAGCGCTTCGTGAGAGGCACCCCATGCTTATCCATTTTTCTTATTTCTTATTTCTATTGTGATGTGAGGAGGCTTGTACTCTTCCGATTCTTGTTGTTTGTACTTGTGATTTTTTGTAGGATTGACCCAAAATTTTTGAAGACTCTCGTGTTCGGTGTTTTGTCCAGGTCCACTCGAGATTCCTAGCCTTTGCTTGCCATTAACTTGAGGAAATCTGATATCCTAGATTATTATCAACTAACATTTATCTTTTAGCATACTTGATAAACGGCTTGAGATTTTTGTGATACTTTCTCCATGCTCGGATTATGCATTCGACTTTTTGAGTTCTAGTATGGGGTTATAAGCCTTAGACTAGGAAACATTGAGGACAATGTTTAGTTTTAGTATGGGGTAGTATATCTTCGATATGATCTTACCTACCTTTGCCCGTTGTTCTCACGTACCCCGTTTTCCCACAAAATTTTTTAAAAAAATGAAAAAATTTAAAAATTTTCAAAAATAAAATAAGTATTTTGTCACAATTTTGACTTTCCTACTGGGTAGAATAAGAATAAATTTTGACCCGATCGAGCGTGTTGAGCTCTAGCTTGTTCCTTAACTTTTAGGCTAAGCGTTCGCGAAAATTCGCGAAGAACGAAAAATGATAGAGTTGATTATGAGTTGGATGCTAAACAAGGATTATTTGGAAATCTTAAGAGCTCATGTATGTTAATTTGCGGCTTTGTTCTATAAGTCTCCTAACCGGTTATATACGTGCTGTTTTTGGAGATTAAACTTAATCAACAATTGTTATGTAGTATATAGCAACAATTCTTTTCTACAAAATTTAACCATAAAAAAACATAGTTAATAAATCATTAAATTGCCAACATACTGAAACTTTATTAAAACCCGATGATCGAAAAGGGTTTTCTTTTTCTTACAAGTGTGTTGATGTCCAAAAATTAGTCGCCATTTTTTTGGGTTTGATGTTCAAGAGGAAATGAGAATGGTGTTTGCTGCAGGTTATTCAATTGAGTTATGGGCTTTTTAATGTGGGCTTGAGGTCTGTATTAATATCTATATTGGCCCATAGTGATATTGGTTTTGCTGACTGGGCTCGTAGTATTGTATAAAGGCGAAATATGTAGCGTGCTTATGGAGCATTTGTTTGAGTTTATAACTTTATATATATGGTTAAGTTCATAAATAGCCCATGAACTTACTAAAATTTCTATAGTTAGGTAATGAACTTACAAAAATATTGTTATCACCCATGAAACTTGTTACGACTTATTCAAATATGTAATATTACTTGTTGGGTTACTCATATGTGAGAAATCACATATCTTTTCTATACCAAAAATGGTTTTAAAATGAACAAATTGTGCAAATTATGCTTGTATATTGCTTGTTTTGTCATTTGTGAAGTGTAGGTACGGATATTACAAAAATCACAAGAAAAAAGTCAAAATCGGACGGATAGAGTGCACAAGAGTCGGAAGTTTTCTAGCAAAGGTCATCAAAAGTCAACCCATGGTCAACTATGGTCAATTCACAAAATGCCAAAACCCTCAAAATACCCAAAAGAGCCTTATTGTTAAATCCAAATTCACAAAAAGTCCCAAAAACCCTAACACCGTTAGTCCATGACTAACGGTCGTTAAACCTCTATAACAAATCCCTTAAACCCTTTAACCGGCCCAACCCTTTTAATAAAACCATGGCCCATTTCCCTTTTAATCCCGAGCCCAAGTCAACCCACCATTTCCCCGGGTCAAACAAAAATTATAAACGGTTAAAAAGGGCGCGAAGTGAATTTACTATTCATCTTCGTCCCAAATAAATTACCCTGCTTAATCAAAGGGTTAAATCCCACGCCCTTCTCAATCCAACGTGGCCTTGAAGATCCTTAGTACTATGTGCCAGCTTGGCAACAATTACATCACCAAAGGGCTTTGATTGGTCAAGATGTCTCAAGGAATGACACGCGGGTTTTCAAAGAAACACACCAAAAAGGGGAATATTGCACTAAAATCAATGTAAAAGAAGTACAAGGCCTCTGACACAAGGAATGCCACGCTGGCAATCCGTGTGATCACATCTTTGATCCAACGGTGAAGGCAGGGTATCCAATGATTAGAGAGATTCAAGGGCCAAGATCAAGGATAAATGGAGCGGGTATCCAAGACCTAGAAGCTTCACTCATCCCTTATAAATAGAGCTCGCCCCCTCACTCATAATTATATAGTTCTTTTTAGTTTTATTATAGCTTATAGAATTAGCTTATGTAATTTTTCTTTCAAATTGTTTTTAGCTTATTGTTTTCACTTAATGTAACCTTCATTTAAGCTTGTAACCAGTTTCAAATTAGTAATAAAAGTTTGTTTTTCTTTTTAATGAATTGTTACTTTATGGTTTCCTTTAATTCAAAACTATTTGATTAAGTTGTCCTTTGTTAACATAAGTTCATTAAGCTCTTTAATCCAATCATAAGCTGGCTAATTACTCAACTAAGCTCTCAAAAGCTTAGTTGAGCTTATCTTATTAAAATCCATAATCAAAATACCTCAGCTTATTCTTGGAAGGAAAGCCAGTAATGGAAGGGCTTCTAGGACCATACCAGCTTATCTTAGGATAAGCTGGAGCTTGTTGATAGCTCAAATGAGACTTTTATAGCCTTGTTTAGTGTAGAGGCTTATGTAAGTCTTCATTTACCTTTTCTAGCTTTAAATATGCTATGTAGCTTAATTTTGCTTAATTTCTGCTTAATTGTGTTTAGGTAGCTTATTTGTGCTATTATAAGTTGATTTATGCATATTAGTGCTTAATATGTAGTTTAAAATCTTTAGTTTTCATAATCGTCTTAAAACATAAAAAAGCAAAATAATTAGCAAAAGAGTTAGACTTATAATTCTTGCTAATTTGATTGCTATATTGTTTTCACTTATAAGGATTGTTATAAGCTGTCTAATATCTGGTATTTGATTTGTGTTTTTTAAATCTCTTCCTCATACGCTAAATATAGATTTAAGGGAAATAAAAGGGTGTTTGGTTAGACAACACTAACTTAAGTTAGTGCTGTCTAAGGTTAGTTAGTTCTTTGGTTTGAACTTAAAGTTAACATAGAGGTTTATGAAAGTAGGATTTAAAGTTTTAATTAAAGTTTATCAGCTTTTGAATTAATTTAAGTATAAGTGGTTAGGATCTGATAGTATAAGTTTAATTATAATAGCACTTTAAGATCAAGTTCATTCTAGCTGAACTTATCCGTCAATTTGCATTTAGTTTGGTGATTTTAAAGTGTAGAAAACAAGTATTGTGCCTGCATTAGTTGGATTTAAGTTTTGAAGGCTTTGCTTGCAAACTGCATCAGCATAGCATTTAGACATATAGCTAATTTTTAGTTTAAATATCAGAGGGTAATATTAGCTTTTAGGTCTTGATTTTAATAGCACAAGTAGATTTTAGGTAATAGTAGATCTATTTCAGCTTATTTTGTTTTTAAAAGTTCATTAATCTATCTGCTTTTAAGCTCAAAATAAGCAATTTGTCTTTTCATAATAAAAAGTAAATTCAGTATATGCTGAGTATTTAAGCAGTTTTCAACAAGCTTTTTCCTTGTTCTCTTGATTTTCAAACTATGTTTCAAAAGCTGATTTGAGTAGTCTTTTGGATAAGCTTTCTAGAAATATAAGTCTCTTTGCCATAAGGTTCCTTTTACCTGCTTAAAATTAAGCTCAAAAGTAGCTAAGAGTCTGTTTGGATATCAGTTGTATGCTAAAGTGCTTATTTGATTTTCTGAGCTTATTTGCTCACTTTCTTAGTTTATTTTTACTTAAATTGCTTATTAGGTGTAGTTTAAGTCCCTTTTAGCTTAATTTACTTAAGGTAAGGCTTATTTGAGCTTAATTGCATTGTAACTTAAAAAAATTCTAAAGCCTTTAAGTGATTTTGTCTTTCTTAGCTTATTATAGTTTAAATTCTTTGCTTATTTTTGTTTGTTTCTGCTTATTAAGTGTAGTAGAGTCTGCCTTAGCTTATTCACCCTTTTTATTAGCTTATTTAGTGTAAAAAAGCCAAAACAGTTTAGCTCTTTTTAGTTTTAAGTTTTTAAGCAAACTGTCTCCCTTTAGTGCTTATTTGTGTGCTTATTTTTAAGTTTCAAAAAGTTTGTTTTCACAAAAGTTGCTTATTTTTAAGTGTTCTAAAAAGTTGTAAAAAAATGAAATTTGCAAAAACATTTGGGAGTAGGGGAAGCCCCGGGTGAGCAAGGCTCGAACCCAGGACCTCAACCCCACACCAAAACGTTTTACACAACACACACTCTGCCACTTGCCCTGGGGTCTTTTTCGTTTTATGTTTGCAAAATCAATCATTTATAGTCATTTTAGCCCGTATAGCTTACAAGCCATTTTTAGCTTATTTCACAGCTTATTTAATAAGCTGTTTTCACAAGCTTATTTTTCCTAGATTCCTCTCTTTTCAAGCTACTTTTCATGATTTTTCCAGTTTTTAATAAATAGTTTAGTATTTTTAAACATTTAATTTCATTAAAATCGTTTTTAATTCATAAAATATTATAAAAAAGTCAAAAAAATATAATTCTTTTTTAGAAAATTTTCTTTTAACATTTAGAACCTAGGAAATCTAGATTTTCTTTCGTAGGGTTTAAATTGCCAAATTTTGATTTTTAAAGAACGGGATTGAATCCCGTTCACGTTTTTAGAGTTTTTAAGCCCTTACCACCTTCGTTTTTAGTCTAGTTTTCTTTGTCCTAGCTTTTTAGTTAATTAAGACTTATAAAAACCAAAAAGATCATTTTAGGACTTAATTTTGATAATTTAGGGTTTTTAGGTCCCGTTTAGGATTCCCGTTTTGCGTTTTTAGTTAAAATTTGTCTTGCCTTAAGTGTTTTAAGTTTTTGCCTTAATTTTCCCGTATTTTTAGAAAACCAATATCAATCTTGTTCCATTCAAGCATCGATTCTCAAAACGACTCTCGACTTTCAATTGCATTCCTCGTTGGGGAAACGACCCGGGAATCATACTCCCGGATTACTATAATTGTGATTTTTTGATTCTTACCCTTATTATTATATATTTATATATTTACTTATATTTATATATTTTAAAAGGTGGGAGTTAATCTCGATCAGTTACGCATGACTATGCACATCAAACCATGGAGTGTACTCTTCTGGATACTACCTATTCGTTAAAAGGTGATGATTCACTCCGCATGAAGAAGATAAGTCTTCACCAGATGCTGGCGATGTTAAAGCATGACGATGTCTATGGGGTTTATGAGGTTCATCACCTCTCCATCGAGACAGAAGTCGAGGAGATGCGACCTGAAACCGCGGGTCCACGCTTGGCTGAGCTCGAGCAACTTCTTCTCCGATTTGATTCATTATTCCAGGTACCCACTACTTTACCTCCTCATCGTTCAATTGATCACCGTATACATTTATTACCAGAAACTAAACCGGTGAATGTACGGCCTTATCGTTATCCGCACTATTAAAAAGGAGAGATGGAGAAATTGGTTGACGAAATTCTAAGCCAAGGTATTATTCATTTTAGTCAAAGTCCTTTTTCCTCTCCTATTTTATTAGTCAAGAAGAAAGACGAAAGTTATCGTTTTTGTGTGGATTACCGGGCTTTGAATGCAGTTACGGTTAAGGATAAATTTCCTATTCCAACGGCCGATGAGATGTTCGACGAAATTGGGGGTGCCATTATTTTTACCAAGTTAGACTTACGAGCAGGTTATCATCTAATTCAGGTTCACGAAAGGGATATTTATAAAATGGCGTTTCGCACACATGATGGTCATTATGAATTTTTGGTCATGCCTTTTGGGTTGAAAAACGCACCATCTACTTTTCAGGCGACCATGAACCGTTTATTTGCACCATATTTGCGCAAGTTTGTGACTATTTTTTTCGATGACATTTTGGTTTACAGCACTACTCTGGCCGCGCATTTGGAGCACTTGGAATGTGTCTTTAATTGTTTTCAAGAACACCAATTTTATGTGAAAAAGACTAAGTGTGTGTTTGTGGCCGAGACGCTCGAGTATTTAGGTTACATGATATCAGGACGCGAGGTTGAGATGGATCCCAAGAAGGTAATAGCGATGCGTGATTGGCCAGAGAAAACGACGCAATGCCAAGTGCGAGGATTTTTGGGGCTCGCGGGATATTATAGGCGTTTTATAAAAGGGTATGCAACTATGGCCGCACCTCTCACGGAATTATTACGAAAGAATGGTTTAAGGTGGGGCGGTCAAAAGGCGGCAACTTTTCAGGAAATTAAGCAACAATTATCTACAACACCCATTTTAAGTCTGCCGAATTTTACCCAAGAATTCGTTGTGGAGGCTGACGCATCCGACTACGGTATATGGGCGATATTGCTACAACATAATCGTCCTATTAGTTATTTTAGTCGGAAGTTAGTCCCTAGAATGTGCGTGGTAGCCACCTACCAAAAGGAATTGTTTGCTATTGTGGAAGCTGTCTATAAATGGCGTCAAAATTTAGTGGGAAGGTGGTTTAAAATACGAACCGACCATAAGAGTATTAAGGAGCTCATGCATCAGGTAATTTAAACTCCGATTCAACAAAAGTATGTACGAAAACTAATGGGCTTTGATTATGTGGTTGAGTACAAACCGGGGGTAGCGAATCAAGTCGCAGATGCTTTATCACGCATGTATGAGGACGAGGAGCTGGTTAAGCTGAATTCATGGCTATTAGTCAACCCATAGTGGGGTTACTTGAAAATTTGAAGAGTGAGAATGAAACATTAGAGGAATTGCAGGTTTTGCACCAACAATTGGATATAAGGAGCGAGGCAGATGGGTTTCGGCGAGAACAAGGGTTGTTGATTTTTCGCAACTGCTATTATGTGGGTACAAAATCTAAATTAAAAGCCTTGCTACTACACGAGTTCCATGATACACCAAGCGCGGGTCATGGGGGCGTGAAAAAAATGTTAGTCGGGCTTTCTGCGTTGTTTTACTGGCGCGGAATGCGCAAATCTGTGGAAGACTATATTAAGCAGTGTATGGTTTGCCAACAAACTAAATATTCTACACAGGCGGTGGGCGGTTATTTTTAACCTTTACCGACGCCAGAAGGAGTATGGGAGGATGTATCCATGGATTTCATCACAGGGTTGTCACTTTCTAAAGTATTCACCGCGATTTTGGTAGTGGTGGACCGTTTTTCTAAGTATGCCCATTTTGGAGCGTTGCCTACAAATTTTAATGGACATAAGGTAGCCGAGTTGCTTATGGAAATCGTGGTTAAACACCACGGGATACCCAAAAACTATTATTTCTGACCGGGATTTGATTTTTGTTAGTAAGTTTTGGAAGGAGTTGTTTCGACTTAGTGGGACACAACTTAACCATAGCACGATCTATCATCCATAATCAGATGGACAAACCGAGGTGGTTAATCGGGGCTTGGAACAATATTTAAGAGCTATGGTGTCGGATCGTCCTCAA
>BQNB010021581.1:2578-5078 GCA_026074375.1 Tanacetum coccineum
AAAAAATGTTCATATATGCTTTGTCTACATGATTGTATTGTGTAAGTGCCAAAAACATAGGTCTTGTATAAATCAAATTTTTTAGACGGCGTTTTATACTTAATAGAAAATAGACGGTGATTTATACCTAGCCTCTAGACGACGATTTATACATTGCCTCTAGACGGCGATTTATACATCACCCATAGACGGAGATTTATACACCACATAAGGATGGTGATTTATACGTATAACCTTAGACGGCGATTTATACCTATAACTATTGACGACGATTTATACAGTAATGTTAGGCGGCAATTTATACAGTGTCATAGACGATGATTTATACATGTTTTATGAAATTGATTTTTTCCTAAATGCTTTAACTTGATAACTCATCTTAGGTTAAATCTTACTTGTATCTTATGTAAGCTGCATAATTGACTGAGTTTGACCTATAGTTAGCTTGTTGACCTTTAAGTTGACCTTCTGACTAGTGTCTTTTGTCCTGTACTTTGATTGAATGCCTGATAATATGTGGTTAAGTCTGCCTAGTTAATGTCTATATAGTGCCTTGCATATGAACTATATTGGAGCATTCTTAGCAAAAACATGAATCTTATTGCAACTCAACCAGCTGCTCTCGACAATGCTTTGGTCCCATCTGAGAAGAGACTAAAGATTGAAAAATGCAATGCTAGAATTGCATTCAGCAAGCCACAAAGAGAAGAAACTTATCAAGTCACTTTGGAAGACTCAATCTATCTCCTTGCTATCCCGCATTTGTGATCACTGCTAAAGTCCCTCAAATCTATATGCATCAATTTTGGAACACCATCACAAAGATCAGAGATACAGATGCATACATCTTCAAGTTGGATAAGAAGAAATATCGAGTTGATACTGAAGTGTTTCGTGAAATTCTTTAGATATGTCTGATGACATCAAATAACGTCTATTTTATAGCATCATTTATCCTATGTTATTAACCCATTTTGTATAGTTATTGCAAATAATTGTTACTTAATCGTTTATATTTGAGAATTATAGTAATTATGGAGTACTTGGTGAATATTTGTAAAAGGCGCGCATTCTGGAGCTTAAACGAAGATATTTTGAAGATTAATGATTCTGACAATCAATACGCCGTATCCATCAAGGAAGATACTGCGTATCCGTGCCTGCACTCACCAAAACAAAGGAATAAAGCTCAATACGCCGTATCCAGAAGATGTCAATACGCCATATTGATGATATAGTATGTGAAGATTCTGGAAGATATCAAGCGTGGTCCCTAATCCAAGAAACTCTAATACGCCGTATCGAATCCCTTGGATACGCCGTATCGAACTGACTTTCAGACCCTATAAATACAAAACTCAAAAATGAGTTTTAAGTGTGCTAAATCATATTCTCGATACCTAAACCATAAAAGTCGATTTTCAGAGGAGAAAAAGAGCAGAAGAGGTCGAGCAACGCTATCATATTCCATAGAGAATTGTGTATTTACATTTACTTTAGTAATCGTTCTGTTTTGGTATCATTCGTTATAACTCGGTTTAGTTTACCTTGGCTAAATTATTACTCTTGGTATTTATTATGACGTTTGAAAGCTAATACCTTTAGGTATTAGCCATTATTATGAAGATCTGAATGTTTGGTATTTGTTTATCTCGATTTCTTGATTTATCGTTGAATGCTTGTTTATGTTTATCAATTTATACTTGTTTACGCGTTTTTGTATGCGACCTATCATTCAACTGGATCTAGTGATACGAACCAAGTAATCTAGAGTCTAGGATAGCTCTCCATATAGTAATTTATACATCTAGAACACAGGACTAATAAAATATTGTCGTGCTATATCTGTGTCTAGGATCGTTCGGCTTAATTCTAGTTAATTAGATATTGCGATGGTTTATTGATTGGGCTGACTTGGAGGTGATCTTGTAATTCAATCAAATGACGTTTTGAGCCTTTGGAGAGTTGGTATAGGTGGATACTTGTGTATATAAGCTCATTATGCGGTAAGTGGGTAATGTTCTTATGAGGCTAGGGTTTAACAAGATCACCATTGCTTTAATCCCTAAGAGATAGATTATATCAGCAAAAATATGGTGCCTTTATGGGAATGCTTGAATTGTGACAGAATTAATGTGTCTAGGTCTTAGGATGATGTCCGGCCTTAGTCTTAAGATGAATTATGCCCACATCGAGATAAGAAAAATCATTGCACTCAATAAACGAAAACCAACTTTCTAATTGGATTAATAATGGTTTAATACAGTTTCTTATATTTGGCTTGACCGCTCTTTTATTTTTTTGTTAATTGACTTTTTGGTTAAAGTGCCTTAAATTGATTGTAGTCACCAACCAAATGTGCCAGTCTCTCAGGCTGAAAACCCCTTTTCCCGTTAGAATTAGGATTAGGACTGACATAGGTCTAGAATAGAATAGAATTAACATAGATTAGATAACCAAGATTGGAAAACCTAAAGCAACTCCACATCAATTTGCCTTT
>BQNB010021581.1:20078-35078 GCA_026074375.1 Tanacetum coccineum
CACACAAACAACAAAAATCAAAAAAAACAAAAAAAAAAAACAATCAAAAAAAAACAAAAAAAAAACAAACAAACACACAACATAATAAAAAACCAATCTCAAAACAAAAAAAACAAACACCACAAAAAAAAAAACCAATCAAAAAACAACCAAAAAAAAGAACAAAGACAAACAACCAACAAAAAACAAACCAAAAAAAAAAAAAAAATAAAACAAAAAAAAACCACAATCAAAAAAAAAAAAACATCACAAAAAAGTCATCCCCAAACCAAAAAAAAAAAAAAAACAAAAAAAAAAAAAAACAAAACACAAAAAAAAAAAAAAAAAAAAAAAACAAAACAAAGACAAAAAAAAAAAACAAATCAAAAAACACAACCAAAAACAAAAAAAAACCAAAAAAGAAAACAAAACAATCAAAATTCAAAAAAACAAAAAAACAACCAAAAAAACAAACAAACCACCACAATCATCAACAAAATCAACAAATCAAAAAAACCAAAAAAATCAAAAAAAAAAAAAATCCAAAACAACAAAAAAAACCAAAAAAAAAACAAAAAAAAAGAAATAAAACAAAACACAAAACCTTCAATCAAAAAAAAAAAACACAAAAACAAAACACAAAAACAAAAAAAAAAAACAAAACAAAAACAAAACCACAAAAATCCAAACAAAACCAACAAAAAAACCAACAAAAAAAAAACCAAACACAAAAAAAAAAAAAACACAAATCAAAAATCAAAAAAAAAAAAACAAAAATCAAACACACACAAAAAAAACAATCAACAAAAAAAAGAACACAAAACAACACACAACGCACAAAAAAAAAAAACAAACAAACAAAAAAAACAAAAAAAAAACAAAAGAATTCAAAAAACAAAAAAAAAAAAAAAAAAAACAAAAAAAAAATCAAAAAAAAAAAAACACAAACACAAGCACAACAAAAAAATCCAAACAAAAAAAAACCAAAAACCACAACAAAAAAAAAAAAAAAAAAAAAACAAACAAAAAAAAAAAACCACACAAAAAAAAAAATCAAACAAAAAAATACACAAAAAAACAAACCAAACAACAAAAAAACACCAAACAAAAAAAAAAAAAACAAACAAAACAACAAACAAAAAAAAAACAAAGAAACAAAAAAAAAAAAAAAAAAATCAATCAAAAAAAAACAAATCAAACAAAAAACAAAAAAACAAAACAAAAAAAAAACAAAACAAAAAAAACAAAATAAAAAAAATCACAAAACAAAAAAAAATCCAAACACAAAAAAAAACAAAAAAAAAAAAAAAAAAAAACAAACAAAAAAAAAAAACAAAAAAACAAAAAAAAAAAACATCAAAAAAACAATCAAAAAAAAATCAAAAACAAAAACAAAAACAAACAATTCAGTAAAACAAAAAAAAACTCAACAAAAAATCACAAAAAAACAAAAAAAACAACAAACAAAAACAAAAAAACACAAATCACAAAACATCCAAAAAAAAAGACCAACACAAACAAAAAACACAAACAACAACCAAAAAACAAAAAACAACAACTCAAAAAAAAAAAAAAAAAAAAAAAAACAAAAAAAAAAACAAAAAAAAAAAAACAAAAAAAAACCAAAACAACAAAAAAAAAAATCAAAAAAAAACAAAAAAACAAAAAAAAACAAAAATCAAAAAAAAAAAAACAAACACAAACAAACAACCAAACAAAAAACACAAACACCAAAACACAAAAAAAAAAAAACAGCCACAAAAAAACAAAAAAAAACCAAAAAAACAAAAAAAAAAAAAACAAAAAACAACAAAACAAAAAAAAAAAAAAAAAACAACTCACAAAACAAACACCACAAAAAAAAACAAAATAAAACACAAACAAAAAAAAACAACCAAAAAACAATTCACAAAAAACACAAAAAACATCAAACAAAAAAAACATCAAAAAAACACAAAAAACAAAAACAACACAAAAAAAAACAATCAACAAAAAAAAAAAAAACAAAACAAAAAAAAAAACAAAAACAAATTCAAAAAAACCTAAAAAAAAAAACAAAAAAAATCAAGAAAAAAAAACAAAAAAAAAAAAAACAAACAACATAAAAACAAAACAACAAAAAAAAAAAAAAAAAAAAAAACAAAAAAAAAAAAAACAAAAAAATCAAAACAAAAACACCTACCAAAATCAACAAAAAAAAAAAAAAATACAACAAACACAACAAAAAAAACAAAAAAAACAAAACACCAAAAACAAACAAAACAAAAAAAAAAAAAAAATCATCCAAAAAAAATTATTAAATAAAATTTATAAAATTAAATATATAATGGCAGGAGGAACTCAAGTTTATTTTTTTGCTAGATTAATTTTTTTTTTTGATTTTGGGTATTGGTTGGGGTGAGGGTAGGTTTTTTTTTTTGTTTTTTTTTTTTTTATTTTTATTTTTTTTTTTTTTTTTTTTTTTAATTATTTTTTTTATTTATTATTTATTTTTATTTATATAATATTTTTATGTTATATTATTTATTAATAAAAAAATAAAAACCAAATAATTACTTAACATTAATTAAAATAATATTACAAAAAAAAAAAAACCAAATCAAAAAATCAAACAACATAACAAAATCAACAAACCAAAAAAAAAAAAAAAAAAAAAAAAAAAACAAAAACAAACAAAAAAAAAAAAAATCAATCACAACACCCACACAACACAAATCAAAAATTTCAAAAAAAACCAAAAAAAACAACAAAAAAACAAAAAACCCCAAACAAAACACAACCAAAAAAAAACAAACCAACAAAACAACAAAAAAAAAAAAAAAAAAAACAAAAAAACAAAAACTCACACAAACAAAAAAAAAAAAAAAAAAAAAAAAACAAAAAAACAAACAAACAACAACAAAAATTCACAAACAAAACAACAACAACTTTTTATCAAAAAACCAAAACCCCCAAACCAAAAAAAAAAACCACAAAAAAAACAACAAAAACAAACAAAAACACATCACACAAAAGACACACCCAACAACCACAACACAACCACACACCCACCCCCACCCACCCCCTCCACACCAACCCCACCACCCCCCCAACCCACCCCCCACCCCCCACCCCAACCCCCCCCCCCCCACACCCCCCCCCAAACCCCAAACCCCCCCCTCCCCCCCCCCCACCACCCAACCAACACCCACAAAAACACAACAAACAAAAACACCCCCCACCCCAATCCTACACCAACCCCAAACAAAAACAACCCAAACCCCACAACCACCAAAAACCCAAAAACCCACAAACCCAAACAACCACAACACCAAACAGAAAACACAACAACAACACCAAAAACAACAACACAATCCAAACACAACACAACCACAAAACAAAAACACAACCACTACAAAACCCCACCACCACCAAACAAAACCCCACCCGAACAACCAAAAACCACAAAAAAAAACAACACACAACCAAAACCTCCACCAAAAAAATACAAAAAACCAAAAACAAAAACCAAACAAACCAAAAAACCACACATCACACAACACAAAAACAACAAAAAAAAAAACAAAAAAACAACCACAAACACAAAAAAAATCAAAAAACACCCCACACCACACAAACAAAAATACCCACCAAACAACCCACCAACAACACACAACCTAAAAAAAACAAAACCAACCCAAATATCAACACCCAAAACAAAAAAAAAAAAATACAAAACACAAACAAAAAAATCAACCACAAAAAACCACACTACAACCAAAAACAAACAAAAACACAAAACAAAAAAAAAGCAAAAAAAAAAACACCAACCAAAAAACAACAAAAACAAAAAAAAACAAAAAAAACAAAACACAAAAAAAAACCAACAAAAAAACAAACAAAGACAAACAACCACACACCCAAACAAACACCACCAAACCAACAAAAAAAACACCACCACAACAAAAAACACACAACAACCAAAACAAACAAACACACAACAACACAACACAGAAACCACACCACACACCCAAACACCAACACCAACCCAACACAAACCACAACACCATACACACACCAAAATAGCCCAACCCCCCACCACTCAAACACCCCCCTCCAACAACCACCCCCCCCACCCACCACCCCCCCACCCCCCACCACACACACCCACACCCAACACCCCCCAACACCCCCCACTCCACCACACCCCCCCCAACCCCCCACCCCCACCACACACCCACCCCCACGCCCGATCCCCACCCCCCCACCACACCCCCCTACCCACCCACACACCCCCCCCCCCCCCCCACCCACAACCACCCACCCCCCACCCAACACCCCACACACCCCAACCCACACCCCCCCCCCCCCCCCACCCACCCACCACCCAACCCACCCTCAACACCCCCCCCCACCCACCCCAACACAAACCCCCCCCCACAACCACCCCAACACACACGCACCAACCCACAAAATCACCAAACAACAACAACCCACACCACAAAAAACATCCAAAATCAACAATGAAAACCCACAAAACACACAAAAAACACACACACCACACAAAACCCCAACCTTACAAAACACAAAACACAACAACAAACCACCCACCCAACCCACACCCCAAACAAAACAAAAAACAACAAACCAAACACAAACCCCAACCCCACAACCCTAACCACCACACCCCAACAAAACCACAACAACAACACCAACACACCACAACCAAAATTCAACCACACACAAACCCAAAAAAATCACACAACACACAACACAAACACCAAACCCCCCACCCCCCCCAACCACCCACCCAAAAACACCAAACAAACAAAATAACAAAAAACACACACAAAACAAGCAATACAAACACACAAAAACCAGACACAAAATCAAAAAAAAAACAAAAACAAAAAAAAACACAAAAAACCCACATTCCAAAAAAACAAAAAAAAAAACAAAGAAAAAAAAATAACAAAAACAACTAACACACCACACCAACACAAAAAAAAAAACAAACAAAAAAACAAATCATTCCAAAACCACAAAAAAAAAACAACACAACCAAAAAAAAACAAAAACAAAATCAAACAAAACAACAAAAAACATCATCCAACAAAAAAAACAAAAAAACCAAACAACAACAAAAAAAAAAAAAAAACAAACAAAAAACTAAATCACAAAAAAAAATCACAATCAAAAAAACAAAATCAAAAAAACACAACAAACACACACAACCAAAACAAAAAACCAAAAAACAATCAAAAAAAAACAAAAAACAAATTATCACAAAAAAAAAACCAAACAAAACCAAAAAACCACAATCAAAAAAATCACAAAACAAACAAAAACAAAAACAAAACCACAAAAACAAAACAACACAAGAAAAAAAAAAAAAACAACAAAAAACACACAAAAAATACCAAAAAATCAATCCCAAACACACTCGAAACAAAAACAAAAACAACAGACAAAACAACGAAAAAACACAAACAACCAAAAAAAAGACAACAAACAACAGCAGAAAAAACACAAACAAATAATCAACCAAAAAAAACCAAAAAACAAACAACTCAACACACAACCAAACAAAAACCCAAAAAACATACACAACAAAAACAAAAAAAACAAAAAAAAAAAAAACACAAAAAAAAACAAACAAAACAACCAAAAAAACATAAAAATCAAAAAAAAAAACAAAACACACAACAAACAAAAAAAAAACACACAAACCAAGAAAAAAAAATCAATCAACAAGACATAAAACAAAAAAAAAAAAATCAAAAAAAACAAAAAAAACACCAAAAAACCAAAAAAAAAAACAAACACAACAAAAAACCAAACAAAAAAGAAACAAACAAAAAAACAAACAACACAATCAAAACAAACAAAAAACCAACAAAAAAAACAAAAACCAAAAAAAAAAACAAATTTCAAAAAAATTAATAAAACCAAAAAAAAAAAACACAAAAAAAAAAAACAAACCACAAAAATAAAAACCCAACAAAAAAAAGAAAAAAAAAAAAAAAAAAAAAAAAAACAAACAAAACAAAACAAAAAACAACAAAAAAACATACCAAAAAAACAAAAACAAAAAAAAAAAAAAAAACCAAAACCAAACAAACCAAAAAAAACAATACAAACAAAAACACAAAATAAAAAAAAAAACAAAAAAAACAACAAAAATCAAAAAAACACAAAAAAACCAAAAAAACAAAAAAAAAACAGAAAAACACAAAAAAAAATTCAAAACCAAACCAACACCAAAAAAACAAAAAAAAAAAACAAACAAAAACAAAAAAAAAAAACAACAAAATCCAACAAAAAAAAAAAAAAACAAAAAAAAAAAAACAACCAATTCAAAAAAAATCACAAATCAAACAAACACAAGAAAAAAAAACACAAACATCAAACCACAAAAACCAAAAAAAACCAAAACCAAAAACACAACACAAAAAAAAACAAAAAACCAAACAAACTCAAAACAAAAATCAACATCAAAAAAAAAAACAAAAACCACAAACTACAAAAAACAAAAAAAAACAAAAACAAACACAAAACAAACAAACAAAACAACAAAAAACAAAAAAAAACCAACACAAAAAAAAAAAACACAAAAAAAACAAAAATCAAACACAACAAAAAATAAACCAAAAAAACAAACCACAAAAAAAAAAAACAAACAAAACACCAAAAAAACAACAAAAAAAAAACAAAAACAAAAAAAAAAACATTTCAAAAAAACTAAAAAACAAAAACACAAACAAAACAAAAAAAAACACAAAAAACAACAAAAAACCAAAAAATCAACTAACCAACAAAAAAAAAAAAAAACAAACCAACACAAGAAAACAAAACAACAAAAAAAAAGACCACAAACACAAAAAAACCAAAAAACCAAACAAAAAAAAAAACAAAAAAAAACTACAAACCAACAAAACAAAAAAAAAACAAAAACAACACAAAACCCCAAAACAAACACACAAAAAAAAAAAACCAAAAACAAAACCCAAACACAAAAAAAAACACAAACCACAATCAAAAACCAAATCAAAAAAAAAAAAAAAAAAAAAAAAAAAAACACATAAAAAAACAAAAAAAAAAAAAACAAAACAATCAACAAAGACAACAAAAACAAAAAAAAAATAACCAAAAAAAAAAAATCAACAACACCAATTCAACAAAAACAAAAACAAAAAACCAAAAACACAAAAAAATACACAAAACAAAAAACCAACAAAAAACAAACAAAAAACAAAAAAACACCCAAAAACAAAAAACAAAATCAAAAACAAAAAAAACAAAAAAACAAACCAAAACACAAAAAACAAAAACAAAAAAAAAAAATATCAAACAAAGAAAAAAAAAAAAAAAAAACAAACACAAAAACCAAAAAAACAAAACAAAAAAAAAAAAAACACAACAACAAAAAAAAATCATTCACCAAATAAAACAAAAAAACAAAAAAAAAAAACAAAACACAAACAAAACTTAAACAAAAAAAAAAAACACAACAAACATAAAAAAAGAAAAAAAAAAAAAAAAAAAGAACACAAAAACAAAAAAAAATCAAAAAAAACAAAACAATCAAAAAAAAAAAAAAAAAAAAAAAAAAAAACAAAAAAAAAAAACAACAAAAAAAAAAAAAAAAAAAAAAATAATCAAATCAAACACAAAAACAAAAAAAAAAAACAACAAAAAAAAAAAAAAAAAAAAAAAAAAAAAAACAACAACAAAAAAAAAACAAAAAAAAACACAAAAATCAACACAAAAAAAACACAAAAACAACCAAAAAAAAAAACAAACAAAAAACAACAAAAAAATCAACTCAAAAAAAAAAAAAAAAAAAAAACAAAAAAAAAAAAAAAAAAATTCAAAAAAAAAAACAACAAAACAACAAACACAAAACACAACAAAATCAACAACAAACAAAAAAAAGAATCAAAAAAAAAAAAACAAAAAACAAAAAAAACAAAAAAAAAACAATCAAACAAAACAAAAAAAAAGAAAAAACAAAAACTAAAAAAAAAAAAAACAAAAAAACAAAACAAAAATACAAAAAAAAATACAAAAAAAAAAAAACAAAAAATCAAAAAAAAAAAAATCAAATAAAAAAAAAAGCAACAAAAATCCAAAAACATAAAAAAAAAAAAAAAAAAAAAAGAAAACACCAAACCAAATCAAAAAAAAAAACAATCAAACAAAAAAAAAAAATCACAAAACAAATCAAATCAACAAAAAAAAAAAAACAAAAAAGAAATCCAACACAAACAAAAACAAAAAAAAAAAAAAAAAACAACAAAAAAAACAAACAAAAAAAAAAAACAAAAAAAAAAAGCCATCAAAACACAATCAAAAAAAAAAAAACAAAAAAAAAAACCCAAAAAAAAAAAAAAAAAACACCAAACACAAACAATATCAACAAAAAAAAAAAACAAAAAAAAAAAAAAAAAGAAACAAACAAAAAAAAAAAAAACAACAAATTCCAAATAACCAAAAAAAAAAACAAAAAAAAACATCAACAACACAAAAAACAAAAAAAAAATCAAAAAAAAAAAAAAAACAAAATCAACAAACAAACACAAAAAAAAAAACAAAAACAAAAAAAAAAAAATCAAAAACAAATCAAAAACAAAAAAAAAAACAAAAACACAAAAAACAAAAAACAAAAAAAAACAAAAAAAATCACAAAACCTCAAAAAAACACAACAAAAAAAAAACAAAAAAAAAACAAACAAAAAAAACAAAACAACAACAACCAAAAAACAAAAACAAAACCAAAAACAACAAAACAAACAAAAAAAAAAAAAAAAAAAAAAACCAAAAAAATTCAAAACAAAAAAAAAAAAAAAAAAAACAACACAAAAAAAACAAAAAAAAAACAAAAAACACAAAATACACCAAATCAAACAAAAAAACAAACAAAACACAAAAAAATCACACAAAAAACAAAAAAAAAAAAAAAAACAAAAACCAAAACAAAAAAAAACAAAAAAAAAAAAAACAAAAAAAAAAAAAAAAAAAAAAAAAAAAACAACAAAACAAAACCAAAAACAAAAAAACAATTCAAAAGAAAAAAAACACAAAAAAAAAAAAAAAAAAAAACTTCAGACCATATAGGAATAAAAGTATTGACATGATCCCATACCCTTTCAAAAATTGGTCTGATATCATTATAGCTCATTCTCTTAAAGTAGCTTTCCTTGTAACCTCTTTGGTTCTTCAAGCATGTTATCATATTCCTTCTTGCTTGAGCTATTGACACATGTTTATTCTTCAAAGCATGATATCTTAGTACACTTGGATCATTCCAGTCAATTCCTTTAGATTGAGTAGCTTCTGTAGGGACTTGTTGTCTTTCATCTACTTGTCTTTGCAATTCCTAAGCTGCTTCCCCGATTATTTAGTCTTTCTTCCTCTTCTTGCAAAGCTTTTGCTTCCTGTTCTGCATTAAATCTGGCTCTTTCTTCCATCTTCCTAGCTAACTCCTCATCCATACTCAACTGCACTTGAGTTCTTTTCTTAACCTTCTTTGGAGTAGCAGATTCTTCCATTATAGCCTTTCCTTTATCTTTGGCACTCCCTTCTTGTATAACACAAGAGCCTTCAAACAGTACTAACCTTTGTAAATTTTTAAGAGGGACTAGCAGTACTAATCCCATCTCACCTTTTTCTCACCTCTTCCTGTTCTTTAATAATTTTAGTGGGAGTCTCTTCTTGTACTATTACTTCAGTTTCATCATTGGGATTCTCATGAACTTCCTCTTCCTGTGGAATCTAAGAAATACCTTCATCTTGTACTAGAGAAATTATTGGATCTTCATCAATTTGAGAGATCTTCCTCCCCTATTTGGAAGAATCCTTTACAATCTCTTCATCATCAGAAAGAACAATCTTTGCCTTTCTCCTTGCCTTGCCAGACTTCAGCTTGTACTCCAGTTTCTTTACTCTAATTACTAACTTGGTAAGAGCAGTACTATAAGTCTTATTTGTCTGTTGTAAGTCCTTCTCCAATCCATCAATCTTGTCATTCAATTTGTTAACCAAAACTGTCAAATCATGTTGTTGCATGCTACCCTCAGCACTTCCATGTGAGTGAACAGCATAGAAAGGTGAATCATAGGGCATAGAAGCAGTCTCCTCTGCCTCATGGATGGGTTAAATTAGTTTTGGTGAAGGGGATAGTTGAGTGGGTTGTGGAGATAATGATGGTGAAGATGTGATCCTTAAGGGTGATTGTTGTTGCTCTTCATTATGTGCTTGTACCAACATACTCTCAAACAATGGTGTTACTACCCCTAAATATCTCTTAGAGGCTCTCCTCATATTACTAAACAGTTTACTTGTCAGAGTAGGAGTGGGGATGGTTCAGTAAAGAGGCAAATAACCATTGTTGTTTGTTAAGAAGAAGTTGAATAAACCTGGGATACAATAATAATTTTTGTGGGCTATCTAAGTTCTTAACCATAGCTTCAAAGATGAATTTGCTAAAGTTAAACCTCCTGCTTATAGCTAGACAGATGATTGCTGTAGCAATGTTGGTACTGAATTGATCACATGTTGTCTTCTTGGAGCTCAGACAATGTAGAATTGTGTGGATAAAGAACTTCCACTAGGGTGAAAAATGTCCTTTAAAGAATGTAAGGCTTTCAGAATTAGTCGCATACCCCATATGAGCTAATTGCTCAAATATTTCTTCATTGGAGAGTGAATAAATGCCTTCTGCATCTTCTAACTTCAAATGTCTTCTCAAAGAAGCTTCAGTTATGAGCTTTTCATGTCCATGAATAGTTGCAAAAATATCTTGAAGTCCTTCCTCAGTAGTGCTCAAAACAGCAGTTTCCCAAAATTATTCAATAAGGGACACAAAAATAATGGGATTTTCAGTAAGGGCATAGTAGATATGGCTTGAAGTAAGAAAATCTATGATTTCATCAAAACCCTCATTGCTTTCAGATTTAACCAAATATGCGACCATATTATGCTTGTCGCAAAATTCCAACTATGCCATTTGATGAATGAGAAGATGAGTAAAGATGTGGGATTAGTTCGTGTGATAAAGTGTAATGGTCTAGTAAAGTGAATTGAATTATGAGTGAGGTTTAAAAGAGTATGTTTTCACCGACTGTAAAAGAGTTGTACTTATCTTGAAGAAATCGTTTAATGATATAGATAAATCAAGAAGTCTCCAATTAGTCAAACCCTATAAGCTATAGACGTGGAGGAAATATCTTAACGGCTCTTTGATTGAGGAAAATCAGTTTAGGTGACTCAAACAGTACTAACGGTCACCTAGCAGTACTAAGTTTGGTCTAGCAGTACTAATGCTAAGCCTAACAGTACTAACTTTATCCAACAGTAGTAATACTTGCCTAGCAGTATTAACTTAACCTGACAATACTAATGTTTATACCAAGCAGTAATAACTCAAACTTGATCCATTATAGATATTCAACACCAATGTAGACTCTCATATACTCTCTTTCTGTTTTTAAACTCATAAAATATCTCTCAATTCTTTTTCTCACCAAACACTCATTTCTGTTTTTCACACACAACTCTCTTTCTGTTTTTAAACTCACCAAATCTCTCTATTCTTTTTCCTCACAAAACAGACAAGTTGGGTACAGTTTGCCATCAATTCCATAAGTTCCAAACTGTCCTCCCCACTTCCAAGTGTGTAACCTCTTGAGAGAGGTGGGTCATTGGACTGTTTTATAGTTTTTGGCAAACTACTAGCCATAAACGGATTTAGGAAGTCTTTACCAAGTCCGTTTGCTTTGGACTAGCCAATGCTTCATTGCAATAACATGGTGCATTGATAACCATATAGTTTTTGGTAAACTATCAACCATTAATGGATTTGAGAAGTCTTTACCAAAACCGTTTGCTTTGGACTAGCCAGTTTTTAAAGTCTGTTAGACATGGTGAACTGATGACCATTTGTTGTGTGATATATAATCAACACTTAAAGAATATTCATGCTAACATCAATATCCTCCCCTTAACTCCATCATTTTTCATCAAATCAGCATATCCTTTATTAATCAAATAAACTCTAAGCTCTTAAACCTGCAAAATGTTAGTTCCAAACACAGAGAAATACAATCCAACACATTTTGCATAATACTCATAAGAGAATTAATTTCTCTTTGAGACCCAAGCCATTACTGACTTGATTCTGCCTGTTGGATCAACATAGTCAAACTGCTTACAAATGTATGATCCACTGTTTTTAGAGTCATGATCTAGAACCTTAAGTTTAGGTCTCCAAACCCAGCATGCTTTTGACTTCTTAAGGTCATTTTCCATCTTACCCTTACCAGTATTAACTACTGCTCTTGTCCCAGCAGTAGTCATATTTTTAATCCCAAAAGTTTTAAAATTTTGCTTTAAGTCTTTGGGTCTAAAAGCTGGTTTTGTGTAGTAAGACCTCTTGATAGGTGAATATGAGCCTCTTGGTTTTACATTGTCCATTCTTGGGTAAATTGGTCTAATAGCACCACCAGTTTGTGCTATTTTTAGGGCAAATGGTCTAACAGTACTAACAGGCCTAGCAGTACTAACTGGCCTAGCAGTACTAACTATGTGAACTGCCCTTTTCTCATTTTGCTTAATAGGAGTAATCAAACCTGTTCTTGTTAGTACTCCTGATGGGACAAAAGTCTTTCTTAAATAAGGGTATTTTGAATAATTTTGATGATTAACCCTTTTAGTATTATCCCATACTGGTTTGACCACCCTTTGACCAGTATTGACCACATTTTTTAGCTTAGGTTTTTGGATCTTTTTGTCATAAAAATCACAATCTTTGATCAAATGTTCAGTGCTCTTACAAACAAAGCAAGCTTTTATTTTCTTAAATCCAATTCCTGCTTTCTTAGAAGTTTGACCAATTTTATCAACTTGAGTTTTAGCTGTTTGAGTTTCATTAGTCTTAACAGGACTAACTTCAGACACATCATCCTCATCATCCGAGTTCCAATCCTCAATGATAACTTTATCTCTGTTAACTGATTCATAAACTGTCTTAGGTTTTTGAGTATTTGCTTACAACAACACCCTCATCATCTAAGTATTCCAATCCTCAATGATAATTTATCTCTGTTAACTGATTCATATGACTGTCTAGGTTGTCTGAGAGTATTTGCTACATTTCTGTTACTTAACCTACAGTCTTACTTGTTTTTTAGAATTAAGTATTAGTTGTTTTTGACAATCAATTATTTTCTTCCTAATGCGGAACTATATCATCTAAACCAGTAAATGATATGATCAACTCTTGGGTTATGAAGTTTTCTAACATTTTATAGGAGGTGGGAACAGCACGGAAACCCATACCTCTGCTTTGGAAAACCAATCAATCATTAGCTGGGTATGGGAACTCTTCATCACTAGTTCTGACATCACAAACACTCAAACTAATCTCACTAATAGTTTCAAGAAATGGTTACTCATTTCATATCAATTATGTGTCATATACTAAACTAGATTTTTATTCTTCTAGCACTCATTTGACTTTGAGTCATTCATCAAGATTCTTAGGACGATTCCCTTCTCATTTTTCTATCTTTAATTTTAACAATCATCTATTTCCTTAACAAATTTATCTCTAATTCCATGTTAAAGGTTGTTAATTATTGTATTTATCTATCATATTATAGCACATAGTTTTTAAAAAACTTATATTTTCACGGCCAAGCCAATCAGTTACATTGTCTTTTCATGTACAAAGTATCCTAGATTCTAGTAGACCTTAAGAAGGCTAAACTCATAACCTAAATTTTACAAGTCTTCTTGCGTCATGCTAATGTCTTTTCTCTTTCACTATCATAATTCTTATGAAAGTGTTACAAGATTCAGGACTATTTGTATTAGAAGAAGCTTCACGAGCCTTTGGCAGAAGCCAAACCTACAGGCATGAAGGTTGAAGACTAGACCCTGCTAGATAAGCAGGCTCTGGATGTGGTCAGGTTATCATTGACGAAGAACGTAGCCTATAATGTTTTCAATAAGAAGACTACATACGTGTTGGATCGTTTACTGAATAGATCTTAACCTTTAGCTTGTAAAGGGTTTGTTCCTTTAGATAATTCTAAAGCAACAATAATGAAACACTGATTTGAACACTATTGATTATGCGGAAACTAATCAATAATGCTAAGAAGAACAATAATAAGAATCACAAAAGAACTTTATATTATAACTTGAATCTGCCTAGGTTACAGATTACAAAACTATGATTGCTAAAATGATCTCTATTGATCTGTGTAGAACTATATTGATCTATATATGACTAACTATGACTAGGGTTCCTTTTATACACCAAGGAAACCCTAATGGGCTTTACAAAACGCGTATAGAGATCATGCATATCCTTTCCTAAGATATCTCATGCATATCTCATAAGCAGTACTAATACAATACACTAGCAGTACTAATACTAACTAACAGTACTAACTATTACTGGCAGTACTAACATTGTACTGGCAGTACTAACTATAAAGCTAGCAGTACTAAAGACTCAGACTTATTTCTTCAATTTTCATTAACAGCATTAAGTCTTCACTAGCAGTATTAATCTTGAGCCAACAATATTAACTTATAGAAGCTTTAGAATCCCAACAATCCTCCCCTAAACTTATGATTTACTCTCAAATCCCAAGTTTCTTCTGGATTAGATCTTCTTCTATGGCTGAGGATTCTTTCAAACACGTTACTGCTTCTCTACAATCTGTGATCTTGTAAACTTGATTAGCTCAAATGCCATGGTGCTTTCTTCTTCAGCTTGCAGCTTCAAGTTTATCATCACTATAATATTTCCTTTTTGAGTGGGTACTTTTTCTCAACAAGCATGTTGATCTCCATAGGAGTATTAGTCAAAACACTGAATGAACTCCTGAGTTTTCATATAATTTCCATCTTAGTACCTTCCAACTCTCTTGGTTCTTCCATATCTCATCTTGCTCATCTAGATCAAACATCATCCTCAAATCTCCCTAAATTATTAATTCCTTTTCTTCTAGAGAATGATCTTCAAATCTT